>JAQGBJ010004535.1:0-10062 GCA_034698345.1 Sphaeridia pumilis | reverse complement strand
TGATATCAACATTTCAACATATGGACGCATAATGCACTGCTGCTATACACACTCACTGCTGGCTGTTGTGGATGAAAAGCCTGGTATATTAGAAAGACGGGATGCAGTTTCATAAATGAACAGAAATCCGCAGGGATGAACTGACTGACTGATACAAGAGACGGGTAGTAAATAAAGTCCGGGTATTTTACCCGGAACACAGTCAATTGTCAAAGTGCAGCTGAGTCACGAGGAGGAATAAAGGCTGAGAATTGTGTAAGCACGAGTCAGGTGTTTTTAAATATATCTTGTTTGTAATATATTCTTAAACTTCACTCACGTAAACTAGGTAAAAGTCAAAATTAAATTTTGTGTGCTAGAGAAGAAGAAGGCAGCAGAGCTGCTCAAGTCCAGCAGAAACTAACTGGAGGAAAATGGACAACATTTCAACCGGCAACGGTTCCGTAAGTTAACGGCATTTTTTGGCTCTTTTTGAAAGACAGAAAGATTTGAAGGCATCTGAAATTTGAGCTTGGTTGATGATGCAACCAGCAGGTCTGATTGAGAAACCGTTATTTATACGCTCATTTCTATTGTTGGTTCTTTTTTGAAGTACGACTTTTGTGCAGCTTTATTGCTGGTCAAAGGGCTGGAGGTAACGGGTTTTTCAAGTCCCGTGTTTCAAGGGTTTCAAAGCTCACGTAATTCAAAAATTTCAGCTCTTGACTAGCTGTGTATGAAATACAGAATGCTTCCAGAATCAAAAGGAGCTAAAGCCGGATAGAAGAAGCTGAAAAAAAAAGATTTTGAATTCCGATAACGAAAGCTATCAAGTCGAATGAGATTTTGGAAAGTTTTAGGAACTCTGTTCAATCTGCATGTATTTATGTAAACTGCTGAAATGACTCAGAGGTTTGATTTTGTCCTTCTCCTGGTGAAGGACTTCAGAATTCTTTTCAGATGACGTCATTGTCGGTAGTCCTTTGATATATATTGGGTATCTCTTCTCCAGCTCAACAAATCAGATGAGCAACATGTAGTCCATTACTGGCTTTGGAGATTAGTCAAGAAAGCGAAAGCTCCTTGATGTTTTTTCCTCCCAAAATTCCTGGAACAAATAAAGAGAAAAACTGACTCGAAAAGAGATAGCATGAAAGGAGGATTTGTTAGTGGTCAGTTTTATGGAGCGTTTTATATGGGCTTTGTGGTGGGCAAATGGCAGATGAGGGATTTCGATTTCTTTCAGTAGCTGTTGTTTCCCTCCTTTGGTAGCAAAGAAAAAATATTTCTTGGAATTTTTTCCTTAGCTGCTTGATTCAGGCTGGAGACAGAACCGTTATAGACGCCACAAGATTCAGAAAGGGAAAGCAATATCTATGCAAACTAAATAGCGCGGGCAAGAAATGCCGTTCCGCCCCCTCCCCGCTAGAATACCCGGTTGCTATAATAGTTCCAGAAGATCAAAGCAGACTGATTCTCCAGACAGGTTCTGGTTCGAAAGCAAAGGGTTGATATGCGTTAAGTTGAATGGGTCTGGCTGGAGGAGGAAGAAGACAAGATTGACTGGATAAAGTATAGAACATTTACTGGAAATGAGGCTCATGTTTTGGTCTCGCTGGAGAAGATAGGCAGCAAGCAGGGAGACAGAGGAAATTCCATGTTGTATATTTTCCAGTTCTCCAGCAGCCGAGGCAATATCTGTACTGGAAGTTTTGGAGAGAAGCTTCATTTTGGTCGTAAGAGCGACACGTGTTTTATATAAAACGAAACATTGTATAAGATGGATGTTCATTTTGGAGCTTGTGATATGGAAGGAAAGGGAAAAGCAGGTTTTGAAATGGAGAAGGATATGTTGTTGCTGGAGAAGATAGAAATGAGTTTTGAGAGATGGGATCTCATTTCCCATTTCACAACGCCATAACACTTTAAAGTAATGGACATGGGTGTAGGCTGGAGGAGGCTGGAAATATTTTATGAAACCAGTGGAGGATGGGAACTACAATGTTGAAAAGCTGGGAAATTTTGAAATATTTTGAAGCTGAGAGCATGAAAAGTAGAGAAATTTTAAAAAATTCTCCAGTATCTGTAGGCGACTTTAATGAGGTTGAAAGTGTGAAGAAAAACGTATGGTGTTGAAATAGCCGTGATATAAAAAGAGAGCGGGAAAGTTGTAGAGTTTTTGTAATGGAGAAAGGCAATCTTGCTGGTGGGCCTTAAGTGGATAATAAGATGGAATGGAAGTGGAAGAGAAGGAGTCTCATAATCCATTGAGACTGCATAATGTATTTCCGTCGACGCCGACAAGGAGGCATCCGGGTATTTTGGCGGTGTTAGTTCAAGGCGGTCTTGCTCGGTTTGGGTGAAAGGCGGGAGAGAGAGAGAGAATGGAGGAAGAGCAAGATGGCGGTGAAAGTAGCTGTTGTTACGTTTTATGAGATGGATCCCTTGGCAGCCTTCTTCTTTTGTTGAATCTTGTCTGTGTATATGACTGACAGAGTGAACCGGCTGCGAGAGCATAAAAGAAGAGTATCTCTTTATATTTCATTTTGTTAGTGAAAAGAGTGCGAGGGATGTTAGCGGGAATGGGATTTTGGGGTGCGGGGTAAATGAGGCGGCGGTGGGGCAGATGTACAAAGTTTCGCTATGGGAGTTTAAATAGCAGGAGAATTCGGTGATTCAGGCGGATTAGATAGTGTTTAGGAGGAGAAGGAAGGAATAGGGCTGGATAGGAGTTGGGGAGAAAAGAAGATGGTTGGAGAAAATTCAAGAGCATCTAGCGGGAAATGTGAGGACTAACTTACAGAATTAAATCTGAGACTAATGCAAGATGGGTGATCTGGCGTATGAATCCCTCAAATAAAAGTTTTCTATGAACGGCGCCTTGCGATAGCAAAATAGTTTTCGTTGATTTCAACGACGAGTTTTTATCGGGAAGCGCCTCATCAGTAAAACATTTTCAAAACCCTTGACTTGACAAACATTAAACGTTCTGAGGGAAACCAAAATTTACTAAAGAGTTTCTTGAAAAATTGCTCGATACAAAGCAGTCACTTGAGCGCCATCTGGGATTTCCCGACCTCACTGAACTGTAAAAACCGGTTTCGGAAATGTAGTTGGAATAAACCGGGATAGAGGGAGCTGTGTTAGTTGGGCTGTGGATTTGCTCTTTGAAAAGATTTTACGACTTTAGGGGGAAACGGTTCTTGTATGAGGGCTGAAAAAGCCGTGCTTTTATAATACACAAAGCGAAGGCTTGTATAAAGGAAAGCTATGCTGAACGTTCGGGGCCGCTATACAATAGCGTGTTTAAAAGATCCGCAAGGAGCGCCATCTGGGCTACAACGAAAGAAGCGTGGGTTCGTTAAAGTAGGTGGCGCAGTGGCGCTCAAGTTGAGTGGATTCGGGCTAGAGGCTGCTGCTGCAGGTTGGCTGCGGTGGCGGCGGGAGGAGCTAAAGGAAAAAAGATGATGATGATGACGAGAACGATATATGCTGATTCCATATTAACGAAGAGAAATGATCAGGGGAAGATGCGCAAGCGTAATGGCCAATGGCGGTTCAGGTGTGGAATGGGGCCATTTTGAATTGGGCAAGAGAGCGGGAGATTTTGTGGTTAAGGATTGTGGTGGTACAAGGTCGTGTCAAGGGTCATATTTTGGGCTTTTGATAAAAATGAAATGTATCATACAGGCAAAGATTTTGACTGTGGTAACAATGTCGTATTTAGGTTCCGTTTTTCCTTGTATTGTAAACTCAAACTGAAAATTCTCAGTTCATTATCTTGGTTTTCTGGTAGATTAGATTACATAACAACAGAACGAGAATCAAAATCAATATAATTATTGGCCTCGCCTGAATATAAGCAAAATTTGACATCATTTTTCGTTCTTGATTAGTACAGATCAGCAAATGAAGAATATTTCAGACCCTGGACATATGATTTACAATGCTGAAACACCCGCAGCCTGGGAATGAGCTCGGAATGTTAATATTGAGATGAGAGCAGTAAAGAGCTTACAGGTCCGTGTTGTAAAACTGGACAACAATAGAAGGCGACTTGGACACAGGCAGACATACAAAAATGTATTTGTACAAACTTGAAAGACCAAAGCAGGATATGGTCCTTGAAAGAAGATTTTTTGTCGCGCGATTGGCTCCGTTTTTTCTAAATAGACTTTGGGGCGTGCATAAAAAATCCTACTGGAAGATTCATCCAGAGAAGAAGAGCCTGTCTGGCATCCAGGAGACACTGGACAAAGGGACTGGACACTAGAAAAGCATTGTCAGATATTCATGGTCAAGGCTTGGCTATACTTTTTGGACTGTTCGGGGACAATTTTGGCGCGATTATGGTTTCGATTACAGCTTTTGTGGAGACACCTGGATTTTCGAATACTTATGCATGCATTTGAGCCCGAAAATCAAAGACCAAAATTCAGCCAGGCAGATTGATCAATTATTTACGCGTTGAAATTTTGACGTCTGCCAATTTGAAATTTGTTGATGAAGCCAAGAATTAATTTGGGTTTGTAAATTTTGCTTGAAGCGACATTTTGCGGTTCTGGTTTTGCAAGTTGACGGTTGCAAATAAAGCCGCCAGCCTTTATCAAATGCACGATACTTGGAGACCCAACTGAAGGTGAAACTTCTTACGCTCAAGCTTGCGCTTGATCTAAAAATTAAAGTGGCTGTTGATCAGCATTGAAATATTCATGTTCGAAACATCAAATTATATATTTTCTTGTTTGTTCTAGCAAAACTGCTAGATATTTTTCTCTTTGGATCCAGTTTTATTCTGGATCATGGCAAAATATTTTACTTGGCAGCAAAAGCGTATATACATTTTTCGAGCAGGAAGTTATGAACCTGATTATGATTAACGACAAGCCTAACTGGCGTTAGTCAGCCGCAACTAGCGTACATTCCTTTGCCGAAAATTCCATTTCCATTTCTGAATAGACAAGCTGATTAGCTTTCTTCGTCTGGTATTTAAAGCCTATGAATATTCAAAGCGTGTGAGAATTTAGAACCAATTTTAAATTCTTCTAGCGGTTCTCACTATAGCACAGGCTCATTCCAGCTTTTGCCACAATTCAAACTTGTTCGGCCACGTTTCAACTCCAGAAACTTCGTCAGACCTCATTAAAAATTCTATAAATTTCCGCCAAGACAAGTCAGACAGCTGTGCAATTAATACGAAGCGTAGACGGCACCTGTCAAAATTATGCATCTGATTAAAACATTCCTCGTTACTCATAAGGGATTTAAGCTGATGATGAACGAGCATCCTTCATGTCACTTGTAAAATGGCCGCTGTCTCCCATGAACCACAGCTGTTTTTGTAGGAAACACAAAGTTTACTCTTTCTGACACGTTATTAGCCGACCTCTCCAAACCCTGTCCTTGAGCCATCTAAAATACATGCAGACACGTCACCGATGGTGTCGCTCCAAACCGTTGCTTGTTGTCGTTGAATATTTGATAACGACGGACGGACAGACAGCCGTCAGTCATGGACGCAATCAAATCAGTCGGCGAGGTCAAAAGGCGAGTGCTTTAATGGGATCCCCTTTTACGAAACAGCAGGCTTTGGAATACATACAGTCAACTTCAGGAAGTTTAAATTCCAAAAGCGTCGTTTATGACTTTGATAACGGCACACCGTGAGCTTTATCGATAGCGTTTTTTGATAAAGCTACAATCTGGGGAAAATTCCGTTAGAAATGGAATTCTGAATCAAGATTAGCGTATGACTTTTCAGGTTGCTGCTAGTAAAAATTGTTCTGATACAAGAATCATATCAGAATCAGAACGTTAAAAAAGGCATTCGACAGGCGGCTGCTGCTGCAATGCCGCAAGGCCTGGGCTTCATCAGGGGAGACAATGGAAATTGTTGAGATTTTCAAGAGCTGACTGGCTGTGTGGCAGAGATTATTATTTAGTAGCTAAAGGGTTGTGGAGGTTATCAAACAAGTGAGCATTTTTTAAAGCTCAGAAACGGTCTGAAGTTGTCGGAAATGTTGATACGAAAAAACACAAGCTGAAAGGAGTTGGAGGAGAAGGGTTGGTTGGTACGACGGAAAAGAAGAGAAATGCATAAATAAAATATTACACATTTTTTGGCTAGACATGAAGACGAGGGAGTGTTTTCCGTTTTAGTCGGTCCAAGTGCTGATTGTAGGCAGAGTCTAACCAAGTTGCTGGTGTTTAATGTGTGAAAGCTTCAACGTTGAGGAGCACTAGAAACTTACTTTAGTTATTAGAGCGGGCGCGAGAGGCTAGAAATAGTTTCGGAGAGGGAATAGGAAAATATGCCAGGAATTACAAGTATTGGCGTGTGCGGCGTTGGATTTTAGTGGAGCGAGGCTAGAATTTCCTAGTGAATACTAATAATAATAGAAATGTACTCGACTGACTGTGACTGTGAGAGGGACGTGAGGACGGCTGAATGTATTTATGCATAAGGCTGAGGCGGCACAAGGACACGATTGACATGGGAAACAAGGACCTAAAGGAAAAAGAGGGAGGAAAATCGGAACCGCGGCGGTGGCAGCGGGTGTGTTTTGGTGGTGCCGAATTCCAAAGTCCCGGGAAGAAGAATAAGAGGAAATGAGTGTAATTGGAACGAGATCATTTGAGCAACAAGAGTGGACGCGACAACAACAACTTTGGAAAAGGCTCCAGCTTGGGATTTTTGTAAACTGGAAGGGACGGGAAAAGTGTGAGAAAGGTCCTGCAAAAGGGTCCAATTTCCAAGGGCGAAGCTGCTAACAACCGGATAAGGATCGGATTGGACGATTTTTGAAGCTACGGAAGAAGAGGGTGGAAGGTACAAAGGGATTCAAGGCTACTTTGAAGGTAAGAAGAGATTTTGGAAATTTTTGAACCAAAAACTAGAAAACTTGCAGAAATATTGTGCCGATTATAAGCCAGATTAATTTTTATTCTACTCGAGTCGCAAAGTTTACAAATTGACAGTATTTTACAGACTTTTGGAGAAGAAGGAGTTTTATGACTTAATTACAGGTATGAAAAGTGAGGGAGTTTAATTGGTTCCATAGATTTTTTACGTTACATAGTTGCCGGAGAGGAAAAATACACGCTTGCGGATACACATGCTTCTTGTAATTCAATGTCAAGATCACGTAGGGCGAGTACAGAATGTGACTGCAGGACATGTTGGGTTTGACAGGTGTGTAAAGGATATTTATGGCGGTTTTGGTGGGTTGCGAAGCGTCTTTTGAAAGCAAGAAATTGTGAGAGAAGAAAGAGAGATTGCCGGGAGGGTTGTTGGAAAGGGTAGAATTTTTTATGCATACACTGAGAATATCAAGTAATATAACAATGTGAATTCCAGGTTTTTTGGGGATGAAGAGATTTTGGACTTGGAGTGAGCTGAGAGAAGACGAAGAAGAGATGAAATTCAAGATGATCGGCTGCAATACAGAACGAAGCGTCTTCTTCTTGGACACTGACAACAATGGCAGAGGCGGGCGGAGGGACAAAAAATAGGTGTGGATCAAACAGCTAAAAGTAAGTAGAAAAATCCCTTGAGTTGTTGCATCGAGTTTGGATGGTTGTTGCGTAAAGTTTTATTCATGAGATCTTTGACCAGGTAAAAATGAAGGTAGAAATGAAGAGAGGAGTTGGAAGAACAATGTGTGGTTAATACAAGATATGTGCGGAGGGCACAGGCTTGAAAAGGTAGGCTGGATTTCGTTGGTCGCCGTCAAGTTAGTTATAAACATTGACCTTGTTGGCTGTGAGTCGTAAATTTTTGAAATGGCATCATCATCAGCAAGGTGTATTTTATAACAATGTGAGAAATAAGCAGAAACGACGAGTTTTGTACTCTTCCTCGGCTAACGAGTTTATGATGAGAAGAAAAAGATTTTCACAATGATTATTACAGAATGGCGAGAAATGAGCAAGTTAAATTAGGGAAATTGTGTAAAAAGTAGTTGATTGACTGAGATAAATGGACTGAGGAGGCAGTTTGATGGGATTCAAGTATGATTTTGTGGTAATTTTTCCAATTTGCCAAAAGTGGGGGCTGATTACGTTAGATTGAATTACAAAAGGTGGGGAGATGATTACCGTTTTGATTTGATTGCTTATGGTTCTTACTGGTTTTGCAGGTTTGGTGGATGAAAGAGGCTGATGGAGACGAGGCACAGGTGAATTGATTGAGTTGCAGATGAGGAAGAAGAGGAGGATCCCACGACGACAATTGTTGATCTCCTGGACGTATACTGAATGTATCCTGAGAGTTCAGTCCTCAGGTATACCTTCATTATACGTAACAGGCGACAACGTAATCAACGGTTTCCATGGTTCCCAGGGTGACAAGCAGGAAGACCGGCTTTTAGTACGTACTGTGGACAACAAATATTTTATGGTTACAAAAGTTACAATGTAGTTTTTGGCAAAGTTTTATGAATTTTTAAAGTTCAAATTGTGCTTCGTAATTTCATGCTGAAAATCGGTTGGATTTGTAAAAATGAATCAGATGTTTGTGTATTTATTCCGGTGATTATAATTGCATAGTATATAGTCTATGAATGATAAGTTGTTTTTATGGTGAAAATTATCAAATTTTGCTGTTTTTGGGTGCCATTTGAGCTAATAACTATTCTTGCGGTGTGTTTTGCTAGATCATTTCCCGGATTCTTTGTGCTCATGAATTATCGATCAAAAATATTTGTTTCGCCAGGAAATCATCTATGAATTTCAGCATCGTCAAACGTAGGATGACCATGATCTTCCAACTTGATTTCGAGGGCATTAGCAATACGCATCAGTCAGTTCGTTTTAGAGCCATAGATTGAAAATGACCACGTCACAATTTTTTGCTGCCATAATTCACATAGGTCAGGAAGACAGAAAGCAAGATAAAGGAGAAAAATCTCATGCGGGGGCGTGGAAGGTAAGGGCTGGATTTTGGACTGAAATTGAAACGGATGACATATTCGGTTTTGTCCAGCTGGGCTTTTAGGAGCATCTACTATTTACAGCAAATACACAAGAACACATTGAGCCAGGTTCGCGTCGTGACTGACAGAGCATAAAATAGGGCAATAAACAAAGATTACATTTGGGACAGTCCGTGTGTTTGTGTGTGTGGAAAAAATGGCATGAAAAAATCAAAGGATGACACGACAACAATCAAGCTTTGTTGCCTTATCGGAAGGATGAGTCCGAAATACGTGGAATTGTTCGGAATTGGAGGAGGATGCAATATACTTTTTCAGGTCCCCAGATGTGGATTCTGTGCACTTTGAAACATTTCAGGTCCATACATATATAATATGGAGACGTAACATTTTGAAAAGCGAGTACAGATACACATGATAGGGAAGAAGGGCAACAATGGCTGATTTTACCATGATAACCCGGTGGGATGTGGCGGACGTGTGAAAAAAACAATAGGATGCGGAGGCAAGTACATAAGGCAACGGCACAAAAAATCGAGGTTGGCTCCTGCACGAGATTTCGGAGAAACTGAATGGGATGAGCAGAAGTTGCGTGTACAAATTGTGTAGTTGAATTGGTTTATAAAAAATTATCCTTTTACGAACTGAATGCAGGAAGGAAGGAAGGCATGGATGGGAAAATGTAAAGGATGAAGGGACGGTGACTTTGAACTTGAATTTGAGCGGGTAGACAGTTTAGTTTCATGTTGGAAGTGGAAAGTGAGGCGTGATTCTGAAGTGTTCTGAATTCAGAGTGCAAAATTTTACTTGCAGTAACCGCCAAAGGAGCACAGCGTGAGCTTCAACATTGGTGCCAAAGTAAGAAATTCAGCCAAAACGGCATCAAACCATAGCAAATTTTTGTTAAACTTTTGTAACACTAGTGACGTCGTTTAGGACAACCAAAATTCTAGCCTAACCGAATAAATATTCGCCAACAGCCAATAGGACAATCAGTAAGAGTGAAAGCAAATGAGCCGAGGCTAATGTCAAATGTCATGCGAAGGGAGGGAGACTTCGGTGAGAAGAAACATTTTGTTAGGTTTCCAACAGTGTGAGCAATTGTGAATGACGTTGACACATGTGCCGTTGTTGTAATTAAATCTAGTTC
>JAQGBJ010004534.1:0-10065 GCA_034698345.1 Sphaeridia pumilis | reverse complement strand
GAGCGGGATTGGTACGGCTCATTATGTATGAGAAGATGCTGCACTTTAACTGCATTTAAAGGTGTGTGTTTCCTATTTACCTAATATGTCAAGGGTGGGAGGAAGAGATCAAGTGAGGAGATTTATAGTGAGACATGAGAAGATGCAAGTCTTCAAGTCTTTTCCTCCTCACCTTGTTACAATAGTCCGGGACCAAGGAAGTAAAGGCTGCTACCAACAACTGCCTTACAAGTTGAACATATACAAGTATGTAGTTACAATGTTGGAGACTTAGAACCACCAAAACGTTTGGATAACCTTGGACATTACAACAATGTCGAGCCGATGGAGACTTGAAAGAGTAACGTAGTTACGTCTATAAGTACGTACTTTCCCTCTCTAAACATGATCTTTCTGAGGAGATTGTGGGGGAGCAGGGATATGCTGTCAACAAACAAGGATGAGTGACGTATACTGTTATACAGTATACACAAAACTATCAAATAAGGCGACACTATGTGCATGGTTAATCGAAATCGCCATTTCGGCCGACGAGCCCATGGCTAATGGGGTCAGACTGAAAGGGGGCGGCGCGGAGGTATATGCGAATCTGAGGATCCGAAGAGGCGAGACGGGGGACATAATGCAGGAAATAGCCAAATATATATGCAATTATATATATACATAGATTCAACAGAGAAGTACATGGAAGGTGAGAGAAGGAAAAAGAAGATTCTGGAAGGATCGAGATGGAAAAAGGTGACTCATGCGCTAGAATCCGAATGGCCCAAACTGCAGTGGTGGTGGTGATAGCGGTAGCCACTACCGAGCATGGCATACAACATATTTCAAGTGTTCCTTTGTTGGTATCAATTACAAAAGACATGACGAGGATGCTGATAGTGTCAAATAGCTATGACTCAATCCAGTAGCTAATCTGTGGTCATGGTTGGAAATCGGCAAATTGGCGAATCTCGTAGGCTATTAAACGAGAGCATGTGCGAAACCGGAAGGCGGGAGAGAGAGAAAAGTCGGGCTTTCTTTTCAGCAGCAGCTTCAAGCCAAGGCGAACCTCGCCAAAGAAGTTGAAGAATGAGCATGATGCAATACATACACCGGCTTCATCTGTGGCATCCAATCTCGAATGTACACGTAGGGTTAACTGGTGGTGGCGGAGGTGGCCAAAGTTGTTGTTTTGGCCCACAACCAATTTGACGTGGAAAATGTGCATGGGAGCAGCTCAGCATGAATATATGCGTAGGTCATTAGTAAATTCGCCAACTGTATGGCGAATTAGCAAATGAGCTAAAATGGCAAATCGGATGGGCTTTTGAAAAAACCCTGGGATGCTTATCGATCTCGTAGCTGAACATTGGTCTTTGGGACGTGATAAATCTAATGATGAGGACTTGAGGACCTTTTTCAGTCATTTGGCTATCGAATAATACACTCAAATCTGGAATGAGATGAGAACAGATATCGACTCTGATAGCCTATACCGGTAGATACAGCGGCGTTTGAGGTTTTAGACAAGAAGATCAAACGAGAATACACAAGAGGTGTATTGTTGGGAAAGGTAGAAATTCTGGTGAGCAACATAAACCATTGGGTTTTCAGGCCTGTCGGAGCATTGGTCTTGGGCTGGAAATAGTCTTGGAGACCCTTGAAGGGAAGAAATTAGGTCGTCAAAACGTTTTGCCGATACGAGGAACGTAAACAAGGGCCACGGCCAAGGGCCCAGACCCATGCCTTATAAACATATGACCAATGCACAAGTGTATCCTTAAGGGATCCTTTGAAATGATGAAATGGAAGGGAACATGTGTTTGGATCAGGTGGTTGCTTTGAAGCTCTGTAAAAGCACGAGTGGATGTGGGATGTGGATACACAACCCATGATGAGCTATTTTCGATACCGGTCCAACCCTTTCTGTTGACATCAATTTTAGCTGACCGAATTAAAAGGTGACAAGGGATTATCTTGAAGAATGTGTACCGGTAAAATATGTGTATGCAATGGTTTTTGATGATGGATCCCTTTATGAAACTGAACACGGTTTATGACTTTCATGATCCCATAAGCTACGGGTTGAAATGGCAACCGTCCCTTTGGCTTTTGAAAAAGATTGAGTCCCAAAAGGGCTTCGGAGAAACTTACCGCAGTTTATTTTGAAGGTTATTTCTTTGAAAACAGGGACAAAAATATATTTTGTGTTAATGGCCTCGAAAAGTTGGCTTTGAATTCACAACGGACGACTGGGAATCGTTTATGAGAACTAAAATAGTATTCCAAAAATATTATGGATTGGCAACGAAATCAGCAGTTGAAACTGAAGCAGAATTTAAATGGGTTGGAGCATCAGAAATTAAATTATAAAGACGACGAAACAGATGATTTCGAATGTAAACAAATGGAAAACCCATAGAGTTGCGTCATAGAGTGAGCGCAGCGGTATCAGGAGATAGTTTAAATTTTGGGGAACGTATTCCAGAAAAATCAAAATAAATCGCGAGATTGGATTCACTTATTTTGAATTCAAAAACCTGGACATTGAAGCTATATAGTTAATCATATAAAGCAAAGACAGAAAAGTTGAAATGGCAGACGAACCAGAAACTAAGAATTGCACCTTTACGTTCAAAAAGGTTGTCCGGAAAGGAAATGCTCGTGGCCGCGTTGCTGAACCTGTCACAGATTCCGGTAAATTCAATTAAAACTAATTTTATCGTGATTGTGTTACATTTTTCAGCATCTATTAAGTGCATTGTGATTTTGCAGATTCATCTTCGGACGTGAGCAGCTCAGACGAAGAAACCACAATCGTAAAAAAGAGGAAGAAGACCAAGTTCAACCCTATGGTATCTTCGGTAAAAAGCTTGATCAAATTGTTCAATTAAAACAACCAACTCTAGTTAGATGCAATAATGATGCTAATTTTTATGAATCATGATTGCATTATAGACTGGGGGAGCGAAATACAGAAAAACAGACAAGAAAGCTGACTCTGCAAGCGAATCAAGTGAAAACGAAGCTGATGATCGTGAAGGCGCCAATAAATTGGGCATTTACTATGAATCAACAAAGTCGGGAGAAAGATCGGGACCAGCTGATCAAGGTGCAACAGCTGTTTTGGAAATTGAAACAGAAAAGGATCGAGATGCTCAAGCGATCTATGAAAAGTCATTGGAAGTGAACAAGGAGCTCAAAGGAAAAGCAGATGACGGTATCTACCGTGGTATGAGCAACTACAAAACCTACATTGAAAAGCGAGACACCGCCCAAGGAAACGCTGCCAGTGGAAGCGTGAGAAAAGGACCAATCAGAGCACCTGACAATTTGCGGTCCACAGTTCGATGGGATTATCAGCCGGATATTTGCAAGGATTACAAAGAGACTGGTTTCTGTACTTTTGGGGACAGCTGTAAATTTTTGCACGACCGTTCTGACTACAAGTTTGGGTGGCAAATTGAGCGAGATTACGCAGAAGGCAAGTACAACGCTGACGAGGATCCAAGCAAGTATGAAATATCGGATTCCGATGATGAACTACCGTTCAAGTGCTTTATATGCAAAGAATCTTTCACGAATCCCATTGTTACAAAGTAAGAGCTTGAATCGGACTATTCGAGTTCGCTTGGATGTCGTACGTAAAAGTGTGTGCCAGTATTAATGGTATTTGGGGATTCTTTTCTTTCAGATGCAAGCATTATTTCTGTGAGAAATGCGCACTCCAGCATTACAAAAAGTCTCAACGGTGTTTTATCTGTCAAGCGCAGACCATGGGTGTATTCAATCCAGCTAAGGAGATCATAAATCGGTTGAATAACGAAGAAGAAAGTCAAAATCCGAAAGATGCTGCAGGAGGCAACAATTCTGGAAGTAGTGATGAGTCCGACTGAAAACTATAACGCAGCATAATAATATTGAGGCTTTCGGATTTGCGGATGCGAGTCTCCACGATGTTTATTACAAAAAGTTTGTTATTCACACGATGTGATCAAGTTTCCAGTTGTACATATTTATATCTTATTTTTGAAGTCCGTATTTAATTACTCGTTTTTGTTTGACACTATACAAAGCTGTGAATATTCATGGTCTCGTATTGAAAAAGTCATTAAAATGATGATGACTTGAAAAGTGTAAATAATTGACTGGAATAACCCTTACTACTATCATAAGCAAAGAAAAAAATACTGATGTCACACATGACATTTGACAATGGAGAAAAATGTGCATATTTCTGTTCATGTCACCTGTTGTAACAAAAATAATAATTCATAAATTAGGAGGATGTCTGACTTACAAAAATTAGTGTCCAGTGACCATCAAATCTGCTGATGAATTCGAGCCCATAGGGGAAAGTTTTAGCAACGTGGCTGTAGTTCATAACATTTTGATTAGAATTTACAATGCGTTTCCTGCATCGAAATGTAGCTTTGGTTTTGTTATGATTGGAGCCATGGAGGACTGGTACTATTCAGGAATTTTTTGTGCGACAAAAGCCACATTCTTCGTCAATGCAATGCTCTAGTTATCAGGGGCGAAAATTTGTACATCTGCGGGATCCTGCATGGACATGGTTTGCTGATTCTTCAATGCTTGCCTTCTTTCTGCGAGCATTTTTCTTCTTAGTTCGTCTCTGTAAAACCCAAACGACAATTTAGAACTATTTGGAACTAGGTTTTCCTGGAATGGGTACTATGAAAGACACAATACGGTATCTCACCTAGCGCTGTTAGCAGCTTTTGCTTTGTCATCTGTTTTGGACACTGGAGCTCGTGTAGATGAATTCTGCTTCTTTATTGGAGGCTTCTTCGCAGCAGACGTAGAAGTCTAAAGGTTCAGAAATTAATACAGCATGAGGTTTTTAGTATTCCATTCGGATATTGGTTTTCAAGTTTATAACTTACCGGATTAACATCAATGTTCTTGAACATGTCATGGATCTGGTCGACTTGGATGAGAACCATTTCCCAGAAGCCTTGTAGATCTTCATTTTTCGTAGGCGGCTCATCATCTTTGACTCCATTTAGAGATTGTTCCTAGGATTGAAAAGCCAAAATAGTAACGTTTTGCTTCGTGTACCTAACCATGAATTGACCAATCAAGTGCTAGAGCTACTTACGATATTATCATTGCACAGTCCTTCGAATTGTTTGAACTTCTTGTTGATGAGCAACCTTCCTTTGCCAACGGCGGCCCATATTCTTCCGCAAAGTTCGCTCTCGGATCCACCTTCCTGGGCTTCGAGTGCAGCTAAACGTGTTTCGTTTTCATCAACTAGTTTCTGGATACGGCTTTTTTCCTCAGCCATAATTCTCAAGTAGTACACTCCATTCTTTTCATCTGAAGCCGCAGGAACACCAGGCAGAATTTTCGTAGGTTCCTCTTGAGCTTCCATTTCACTTTTCTGGCCGGGAGAAGTATGGACTTTCTGTCGGCTTAAATTTCCGTCTACTTTGTCGTCAGTCTTTTCAATAGTTTCTTCGGATGAAAGCCCACCATAGTTAATACCGAAGTTAAAATCTCTCGATGGCTCCGTTTCAGCTTTTCCAAAAGTTTCAGTGGTACTTTGGTCCAACTGGGACACAGGTTTCACTAACAAAATATCACTGATTTGAGCAGGGTCCTTCTCACCAACGTAACTTGTGCTGATTAGGTCCTTCACATGAGTACCACCATTCTGTTCAGATGCGCTATTCCGTTTTTCTTCACTGGCTTGTCGACTTAAACTCAGTTTCCCGTATTGCGAATACAAATCTTCGACTCGTCCATTCGATTTATCTCCGTTCAAAACTTTGCTGTCCATACTGTGTCGTCCATTGGTGGGAGCAGTTCTTGTCGCATTAGAGTCTTCAACTTGTATGGGTATGATCCTTTCTGAACTCTTGATGCCATTAGGTTGATTATGAAGAGACTCGACTTGCGATCGTTCAACTGGGAGTGACTTGCGTGCTTGTAATAGCGATTCAGGCTGGTCTTGGTAGGATGGCACAGGCCGTCTCCAGAGACTTGTGGATTTGACCGCATTCGCACCATAGAGGCGCTCGATTTTCTCAAGGATGTTCGACTTGCATCGGTTTTGCGTATAATTATTGATTACTTCTCCTGCATGACCATTAGCGCTACGATGTTCGCTGCTGTCAGACCTTTCGTAAGGACCAAGAATCCGATCTTCACTTTCTGCCCTTGCCGTGTAAGATGAACTAGTTTTAGGACTGAGTGGATAACCCCCGTTCAGGTCAGGCGGTCTATAGCCAGGCATTGACTGATGATGGTCAGCTGAATTAGGTCTAGGTGATGAACCATTGGAGGTCGTATAAGGCCTCAATGGAACTGGAGCCTTGATAGCATGAGTACTTCCATTTGAAATTGGTGAAGGAGATGCTCCGGTAGGACTGCCATAGGATAAGCATGAATATCCAGAAGAATACCCGCAAACTGAGCGTGACACTTTCACATAAGATGGCTGATCAGCAGGAGTTGGCGATGTTATTCCATTGCCATTTAGCCTGTTCGCCGAACCATTCACCTATTTCAAAAGAAAGTCAAATTGAATTAATGTCTCGGGGATTTCTCACACGAGCTTCGTGACCGAAACTATTCACACGCATGAATATTATGTACCTCTTCGGTGTAACGGGAATCGAACATGTGTGCTGTCCTCTTCACATACTGTGGACTCTGTAGGTCTCCCATGTCGTCCTTTGATTGCCGTGGTGCTGGAAATTATCAGAAACATTTATCACTTAAGTGACCACAATCAGCTTGATAAACAAATGACTCAATTGATTTCAGAACTATCAGAACTTACCTGTAGTGATTACTCTTCCCGAGGTAGGATCGGGTGTCCGACTTTTTAAACGGTTGATTCTACTTTGTTCGGTTATATTGCATCTGTAACAAAACAAAAGTTCCAACATTAGAGTCTGCAGAAAACATCATGGACTTACAAGCTCTGAAACCCCGAATTTTGCTTTTGCAAAATCTGATAGCAATACGACATGACGTAAAGTTTTTTCCCTGTCGCGATAGCTCACAAAAAACCTTGTTCAAAAGGCTAATGTCCAATACTTCACGACAGCTATATGACTCCCACTCGGTCTGTCTACCAAAACTGTTTCAAGGCCGGCCATTACCTCCGAACTATCTAAATTTACACCTAAATTGACGCTCTCCTAGTACATGTTGACTATTGACAATACTTCACTGCAATATTCTCGCATGTTTACAATTAACAATCGTGAATAGCCATTACTCTCCACTTGCGAATTCTTCGTCCTCCAAAGACAGGTCACCAAGACCCGTCGAAGCGTACAACCACCAAATGGGCAGGTAGAAGCACATTGCATCTACCACTCTTCGTAACGCCTCAATTTCGATCTCCAAAATATAAACTGATAATTTTACAAATTGGTCCACTTGAAATTTTGGTCCTGATGGGTGAATCAGTCGGTCTTTCGAAAAAGATCTGTCTGGATATACATGAAACTAAAATCTCTCCAGTGCATAACACTATCTTTGATCTTGGTAAATAGAAAAACAATTTGAAATTCTCGTCTCTTGCTAATATTCTAACAAACAATCTTAAACAACTCTAAATCCTATCAAAATCCCGCCATTAGCACCTACAAATGTCAAATGTCCTCAAAAAAGCATGTAGATCCTAACAACGTAGTAACTTTCATTTCGTTACCACGCAAATAGCTCGAAAAGCTCACTAAAATCATTTCAACATTAAACTCAAACTAAAAGTTCCTTGAAATCTACGAAGTAAATACAAAATATCCAAAAATTAATTACTCATTTAGACGGTGTAATCTTTTCACATACGATTTAAAAGTTGATACTTGTACCACTCACTTCCCTCCTCCCGGTTAAATCACGATTTCAAAACACTTTTAAAATTACTTAATTAATTATCAAAACTCTTTTTGTTTCATTTGACATTAAAATTATTATGCACCGCCAATGTTTACACTTTTGTCCACCAAAATAGCGCAAAATTTCTTCCTCAACTTTCACCTTTCAAATCTTCCCACTGCCGCCACTGCCACCAACGCACTCAATGATCGTTTTCGTCCTCTCTGTCCTCAACAATGGCACTTCAGCTTAGCTTGCATTTGTGCTCGCCTCTCCTGAATAGCCTTTGCATTATCAACTTCCGGTGATGGCGTTTATACAAACTTGTCAGTCAGTCGCCCAATGCCACCAACGCCATTTCGTTAACAGGAAACACGTTCTTAAATTGTCGACTTACAATTACTACCTTCCGTTTTCAAACACGTAACTTACTTGCAACTTTACGCGTCGTCATTCAATGCTTCATAAAAGTTTGGTTTGGCGTAGTCAAGAATCCAAACTTTTGCGTTCTCACTAACTATAATTACAAGTTTACAAGTGGAGCAACACCAAGTTGCAGAAGAACGTGACTGACTGATTAAGCTGAGCGTAGTTGGAAACTAGCGAATTTCTGAATCCTCAATATGTAACTCAACCCCATCGACAACTTACTACCAAGTCAAACGACTATATATACGAGCAACACGAGAAACCATAATATTCTTCCTAGAAGAGAGTCAGTATGTATTCCTAGACACGCGCGTCTAATAACGTTATGTATACTGACTACTGCTGGACTGGAACTAATGAATCCAATGACTGACTTGAGCTTTACGTATGTATATACATACTGTATATACGGCTTGTAGAATTCTTTCCAGAATGTCTCTGCTGCTAAAGTATAGGAGCAGAATTCCAGGAATATTTAGTCTAATGACTTGCCCCATTGCCATCGTCATATGAGTCAGTGGCGTTGGCGTGTCAGTCAGTACATTGTATTAGGCCTTGACTTGGATAAATATTCGCATGGTTGTTGTTATGGGGACCGATGGTCATAACAGTGGTTGGATTGTCCATGAAACAGATTTTCAAGGAAGAACCTACAACGGATACGGAGCTGGAGTTGAGGCTGTTATAGCATAGCTTTTAACAACGCCGGCCGGCCGCGATGAGTCATTTCGAAAACGCGTATCTATAGCTTTGGACTTCGAAATAGCTGGCGTAGCCCCCACGCACTTGCTGCTGCTCTGCAACTTGCAGCAAGTGCAAGATGCACTTTTGATTCGCACTGATAATAGCTGATACATATTTATAGAAAGCGGGAGGCCTGGATCTATACATGTATCTAAGCCACTATAATCCAAAGATCCGGTCGACTCTCCTCTGATTCATTCCCGTTCATATATTTGTTCAAGGGATTCACCCCAACCAAACGTCAACAAAATGTATTCACTGACTGGGGATAACTTTTAGATCGGATTAGAGACCTTGCGTATATGTGTATATATTGTAGAGTATAGCACATGGAGTAATTTACCGAAAAGCCGAAATCTTATTACTTCTCCGAAGCTGGAGCTGGAACACAGCCCACACACTAAAATTCACTTACTTACGTAGTGCTCACAAGGGGGCGAAAACGTACACAAAAACAGCACATACACTTTTATAATCTTTTATAATGCACCACGCCCCGAACCGGGTACAACTTCAACTCTCATAAGCACTTGCCACGTAACGAAAATTTGAAATAGGAAAAATTTGCACAATTTAAATCCAAATTAAACCAACACAAAACCGCAGCAGGAGCAGAAGCGATCGACTCTAACCGGATGTGGAACCGCGCATCAGATCTCGTACGAAACTTGGACTGAAATTGCTTCGTTTGTGCTCTCTCGACTAATGGCAATGGCTTCAAGAACAAAATCTCAACTCACAGTTTCAGCTCTCAGTCAGCTTCTTGTGACGTTTACCAAAAAGGAAGGAGACGAAGATACGAGATTGCATCTCATCTCAACCCTTTGCTGACTTGACTTCCCACGGCAAAAGTATGTAACTCATTCCCGCTATTGCCGCATACTTTTCTCATGGGCCCACCGCAAAGAAAGACGAAATGGCTTTAAGCCTTTCAGTCTCCTTTCAGATGCTTTCAGATACTTTCAGAAGGTTTCAGATGATGCAGCTGCGTGTAAAAAAGCTCAAGACGATTACATTACATGCAATGCAATGGGCTTTTGCTCTCTTCCA
>JAQGBJ010004533.1:0-10069 GCA_034698345.1 Sphaeridia pumilis | reverse complement strand
CGTCGAAATGGGACTCGCCGATATTGATAAGGCTGCAGCCAAAGTTCTTCAGGGCTACAATTGGTCGCTTGTCTCCACCAACAAAAAGTAAGTTGCTGCCAACGATGCTTGTTTCAAACAAAATGAATCAAAAGTAGCAGCTCTTACTTTGCTTTCTCTTATCGATCGTTCAAGTGGTTTCTTAGACAAACGCTAGGGATTTGATCGCCAAGTAAGATTAATATTTTGAACAGTGAGAATAGTCAGTAAGTTAAATAGTAAAATTGTACTCACTTACTACAAGCAAGTGGAGAAACTTGAACTTGTAGTCTTGTGACTCGAAGCCTGGAGCCAGAAAAATATTTACTCACGAGTCTCGATTCTCTAAAAGTTCAGTTAGAAATTCAGAAGAATTTGCAGAAATCTAATGATGAAACTGACGCTTTCACAGGATGTCCCAAACCGGCGCCAAAAGGGACCATATCAAGCGGCCCAGGAATGCCTCCATGGTTACTACGAAGGCTTCAAGGCGACGATTGCGCAATCAGGAGCGAGAATTACGCAGGTTAGTCACAATTGCTGTTTTTAGATTGACAAGTTACCTTCGATTTTCGGCTTTCTCTGCTTTTTATTACTTTGGTCTTTCTGCTTTCATCTCCTCATTGGGCTATTCCCGATTCACCTGTAATATTCCTCATTGACTAGTTAGTCCTTTGAGCCTTCGTGGTTATTGTTGAGTATATGAGTCAAGGTGTTGATGTTAAAGCAAGTTTAGATTTGTTCAAGAAGAGTTTGGTGATCCTTATGTACATGATGTACGTCGCAAAACAAAGACATGGTTATGGTTTGATAGTTGGCTTTTACATTGTGTGATTACAAATGTTGCAGTAAGTTTTCAGGGTCCTTGGTGAACGCATATAATTCAAATTGTTGAAAAGTTAGAAAAAAAAAGATTTGAAGTTTAATGATTTTTTAAGTGCTAATCAACGCTGGAAAATTGAAACAAAAATTTCAATTCGGGTTTATCAATTTCAATATTACCCAACGGTTTTATCAATTCAGTTAATATCAATTCTGTTCGAAGGCAAA
Organism: Sphaeridia pumilis; assembly: GCA_034698345.1. Classification (NCBI taxonomy): domain Eukaryota; kingdom Metazoa; phylum Arthropoda; class Collembola; order Symphypleona; family Sminthurididae; genus Sphaeridia; species Sphaeridia pumilis. Next base: position 9,001 of record JAQGBJ010004533.1, on the reverse strand, counting down.
AGATATCAATTCAATCAGTTTCGCTTCTACGTTTCAATTTCAATTAATGCTCACCTCCCTACTCTAGAACCCTGAACTGAATTCTTTGTTTACCCCTACAAACATTACTTTCTCCAACGTATCTGGTTGTTTACAAAATTAATTTCAATTCAATACTAATTGAAACGTAGAATCAATTTTAGTTTCAATTTCAATTCGTTTGCCATCGAATTTTTCGAATCACTTGCTATTTTTATCAATTCAATTTCAATTACCAACGTTGGTGCTAATGAAAAACAAGATGAACATACAAAAGCTGGAAAGCATTGGTCGTGAACAAATACCTTTCGTGCTATTTCATAGTAATTTTTATAACACCAAAAGTGGAAATTGGACATTTGGGTTTCGGTAAAACGCATTGATGATACGTTAACAAACTAGAGTAGTTTTCGGTCCTGCCGTTTGACTAGAATTCAGTCTTCTGTAGCACGCAATTGCAGAATTTCTTGTTTCATGGTGATTCTAATTGATAGATGCGAGCATCTGCAAAAATTGCCAATTTATTAACTCCAATAATTGATTCTTTAGAAATACATCTCAGTAGCACATGAGTTATTGAAATTACCGTAATGATAGGGTGAGTCTTTATAATTCTTCTCGATCATGCCTAGCAGGAGACGTTAGTTCTGGATCGAAACAGATGTGTCTCCGTCATCACTTCCTTCCCTAACCGCATCATGTATTTGAGTTGAGCTGGTTGCGCTGCAAGGGCATTGTCAACCAGGGAATCAAAACAAATTTCGTTCTCTTTTTCGCTTTGGTCAATCACCAAATCTAGCTCGTCGTCAGGGATACCTTATTAACTTCTTCAGAAACTTATGATTTAAAAAAATTGTACCTTACCGAAGAGAAAGTCACACATTTTCTGTTCTTACTTCTTCGTGATAGTTTATCGTTGAAATTCGGGATAACGAGCTTTATTATCGTCAACAAAATACTGGTGCAAATAATTTGCGCTTTTTTTTGCATTTTAAGTCGCTTAACTTTAACAGAAATCGATCAAAGGGAAAATAGCCGAGGTACAAGATTCTTATTTCAACAAGAAAGAGCCAGGAGCGTTCAGCGGTGTTAGTACTTTTAGCCAGCATTACCCAGACGAAAGACAAAAATTAAAGAAGATCCCTTGAAAATGTTATTGTTTGAGTGGACCGTAGTATCTTTTGGTACTATACAGCTTTTTAGAGTTTTTCTGTTTAATAGTATATCAATCTTGTGCTCATTAATATGGCATGATTTTGTTTCAAGATACTCAGCAAAATAACTTGACGACGTACAAAAAATCGGCATTCTTTGATTTTCAACTTAAATGATGTTTGCTTGCTTGTGACATTGTTCATCAACAAGCAAGGGTTTGTATTCGTAATACGGAGTGAAACTTGCGAGGGCTGATACTCTTCGATTTGACCAAGGTCAAATGGCAAAGCGCCGCATAGCTCTAACTCACCAAGACGGCACAAGTCTCTTCTTGCTTTTGCCGACGGATTTGTATCTGTTGTGTCTTTGGTTGGACACTTATTTTTGTTTATATTTACCTAGGCATAACGCCTAGGTAACTAGGACGGGTGCGTCTGGAGTATTTTGTACGGAGCACGGAGCCTACCTGTGCCGGACCAAGTTCAGTGTTCGATGTCGTCAAACGCTTCCAGCGTGATTGTTATCGTATTTTCCTCAATCGCCCAGAAATCTCTTCTTTCGTAGCAGCTGAGTTTAAGCGTAACAACAAGTTAAAAAACGAAGCTAGTCTTCCGGATAGTGCTAGTGTACCTTTGACATATGTTAATAGAATAATTCCACGTTTCAAATACCGTAAGGGCGTAGCCACACATAGCTGTATTACTCGAGTAACCGCTGCAAGGATTTGATAAAAACGGCGAGAGCTGCTCTCGCTGTTTACTTTAGTACTACTTGAGTGCCGTTTAAATGACACCCTCTAACGTGCTTATATACATACCATATGTGGACAGGGTTTTTTCGCAGTTACTCGAGTTGGGGTGGAACCATGGTAACACCTCTATGTTTGGACAAAGCCTACATAGAGTACCTGTAGTTCAGCTAATCCTTCTTTTGAAAACTGTTACCACGATAATACTTGATTGTGAAAGAAGTAATTGTGGTGATTGTTCTGCAATTAAAAAGCTTCATACCAAAAACCCATCTGTGTACCTCCGTGTTCCAAAAAAACCCAAGTTCAAAAAGCAAAAGGGACCCACTTGTGTTTTAACAGGAGGTTTCAATGCTAAGTCATCTGTCTCTAGCTATACCCGTGTAGAGGCATAATTCTTTGCTAGTTCATACCTTAAACTAGGACTTGAACGGCAATGTTCAAGAACAGGACAAAATCGAAATGCACGCACTTGTAGAGATTCAAAAGGCGGTTCGAATGGTATGTCCTGTCACCCTAGATAACCCCGGGTAGGAGACTGGTATCCTTTATTTCGTAGGTGTTGGTGTTGTAACAGGTGTCTTGCTTTTTCGACTCCGATTGTATTAGGCTAATTTTTAATGGGACGAGGAAGAACAACAGAGTCGGTTAGCCAGCCGAACGAGCAAGAAGCTCAAGGGAGAGCCATTGTAATGATGACAGATATTTTGTTGATTGAAAGTCTGTAAACTTGAAAGTGTTCGAGAGCTTTCAAAGTGTAAGCAAACCGGGTCTACAGAATAACACCGTGTCAGTCACTAAAGTCAGTCAGTAAAGAAACGAGTTGCCATGAAGTTAGAATGGCGTTTGATGAAGTCAGCTAGGATTCTGAACATAGTGGTGGTCTACGACGTGATCAATTTGTGGTACAATTAAAGGCATGTGTCAGATCAAGCAAAACTTTTGAGGGATTCATTGGTCGGCGTGGCAATTTATATACTCATTGTTTGTTGTTGTTTTGTGTACCTGTCAACGCCATCGCAACTTTCTGAATAGGCTATCGAATGGGCCGATTTGGTGGTCTCCAGCAGCGGAGGCTTGTAATTCAAAAGGCTGTCATCTCACCTGCTGTTTAGCAGACAGGTGTAGCTTAGCTTAAGGTGTAGACTTGCGAGAGACTTTGAAGATGACTCACTTCAGGTCCTTAAGCTTAGGAGCAAACTTTCTCTTTTTGGAAGAGCAATCATTCTTCATTCTTACATTTTTTCTTTCTTTATTGCAGTGTCCGACAGCCTCAAGTCCAGTCGGAATTGAACGTGACTGATGAAGCCCGACCAGGAGAAGAGGAATTTGGAGGCCTTCCCGTCATTGAATTAGGTACATTTTGCTCAAACTTGTTGATATTTAAAAAATTGTCGTTTCCAGTATCTTCAGCAGACATTCACAATGAAAATAGATACGAAGACAGATGCCAATCTCTACGCTCAGAAAAAAGCGTTTCGTATCGATTTGTTATCTCACAAGCATTGTATCACAAAAATATGTTTTTTCAGGTTCCGAAGCTCCCTGCCGTAACCCAGATACTGAAGCTGCTGGAGGAGAAAGCGCAGATTACGCCAGCAATGGGACGGAAACATCATTTTCTGCATCTGCCAGGCCCGAACTTTACATGATGACAACAAACATAATTCGTAGCTTGGAATGTCATGCTATGAAAAGCCCGAATCATTCAACTAAAACCGCTCCTGAAGCCCTAGGCGTTCAGGTCGATCGTCATCAGCTGGACAGCCTGGAGCAAATGCAAGATTGGCACATTCCGGAAGTTCGCGTGAAGGATTCGTCTGGTCGACAACCGACAGCGTCTTCGGTTCCCGCTCCAGCGCCACTTCCCCTTCAGAATCAGAACAGGATAAGAGGAATCGAAGAATCTATTGAAATTCCTGTACTCGGAAATCCCAAGAAAATGTTGCTAAGGAAGTGGTCCTTAGAAACAGCCAACTTACTCTCTGAGCCCGTGGAAGAGAACATTCCAGCTGATCCACTTCAAAGTGACGTGAGTACCGTTCGGTTTGAGACGCAGACGCAAAAGAAGAAAACCGAGCATCAAAGGAAACAGAAAACTGAAAGGGGAAAGCGTAAACGCAATCAGTGCGAAAATTCCAGCCGGAAATCAGGCGACATAATACAAGACTTGCGATTCCGTTCAGTACTCCACACCTGCGACGACTGTGGAAAAGCGTTCAGTGAAAAGTGTGATTTAACTGCTCACAAGCGCAGTCATTCTGGGCAAAAGCCCATTCATTCTGGAGAGAGGCCGTTCAAATGCCAAGTGTGCGCAAAGTTCTTCACTCAGCTGGCTAATCTTAATACTCACAAGCGGCTTCATTCTGGAGAAAAGCCGCACAAATGTGACGTGTGCGCAAAGTCTTTCACCCAGCTAGCTAATCTGAATGCTCATCAGAGACGTCATTCTGGAGAGAAACCTTACGAATGCGACGTATGCAAAAAGTGTTTCAGGCAGCAATCTAATTTGAATGCTCACAAGCGACGTCATTCTGGAGAAAAACCCTACGAATGTGACAAGTGCCCTGCTTCCTTCAAACAACAATCTAATTTGAATGATCACATGCTCATTCATTGTGGCGAAAGACAGTACAAATGTGATCAATGTTCCGGCTCCTTTGCTCACAAAGGTAGTTTGAAAAAGCACCGGCGAGTTCATTCTGGCAACAAGTCTTATGGGAGCCACCAAAAACGTGTTTCATCACGATCTCAGCAAAGATATCAAGGATGAACATATAATTTCCAACATATAATTTTCAGGAGAAAAGTCACCGTCAAACCCTCTCCTCGTGAAAATAGAGCAATTAACTTCAACCACCACCGACTTTCTTAAACTTGTGCAGAAATACAGGATTCTTATCCCGCTGGAAAATTGGAGCAGCGCATTACAGAGCATGGACACCTGGACGCTGACGTGCAATGTGAGAGGCATGAGAACTGCATAAATGACGTAATAAAATACTAGGTTAAATATCAACCTTTTCATCTTATGTAAGTACTGTAACGATGTGGAATATCGTTAGTATAGCTATTAGTCAGTATTAGTTGGATCGATACGAAGTTTACATGATCGCTAGCTGTATAATTGTGTATGCGTTCTTGATCTTTCCAAGTTCCTTTTCATGTCAAGTTTTATATTTTTATTAAATCCGTGAAGCAAACCCAAATCTAAAAACGCACACTTGTTAACATTCTGCATAAGTTACACGTTGTCAAATTAGCCCAAATAGTTTGAATCCAGACCAATGACTTTCGAACTCAAAAATCATTTAATCCGAACCATATTATTATGGAGATATATATATAGTTTTCATCGAACGGATTGCTCGCATGAATTCAAGTCACAGCCTCGACAACGCCGCCTCAGAACGACGCTTTCCGAGGAAACTAAAAATGCTGAGGTCAAAAAATGGACTGTCATTTCCACCGACAAAGACTTCCAAAACGCTGAAGCACTCGTCCGTCAAATGCAGCAAGCTGGAACGCCAATGGGAATAAATTTGTCAAATCCTGAAATTAAGTCAGTTCAAAGGCTGAATTTTTGGTCATGTTTTCACTTCAAACTTGTACTAATGGAATTCTCTGATTTCCGAATTGCAGAAAAATCCAGAGGTTCCTGAAGGACGATTATCTGAAAGCGACCGAGGCGGCAACGAGCGGCGGCGATTTGGGCTTTCTTCTGATCGTCTTGGCGAACAACAACTCGGAAACTTACGGCTTCCAAACTTGAGAAAGAACGTTTTAGTGCGAGGAACTAAGGAAGTCAAAACGACTTCAAACCATCGCCACCCACATAAGTCGTCGTCCAAATCAACTCGAAGCTCGGCGGTGAATCTTGGGGTTTCAAAATTCCACTCAAAGTAAGCTCAGCCCTTTTCTTAATTCGTCGTCTTTGCTTTGATTCATTTTTGGATACAAAAACTGCTGGAAATTTTCTTTGGATGTCGAAAGTCGATGGTTGTCGACTACGACGTTTACAATGGGCGAAAAAATTACGCACGGCCAATCCGTCGGAGCAAGCGTAAGTTCAAAATAGTCTTCGAAATTGTGTAGTTGATTTTGACATTTAATTGTTATTCCCGCTGAGTCAAATGGCTGATTTCAGCCACAAAGGACCAAACTTACATACGTCCTACCACGACTCGACCAACAAACTTCCCAAGAGCAGCAGCTCTGAACTCAAAAGTAAGTTGTTTTTCACTGCATTTTGAAGTACATGCAACCTAATTGACTATGTGCTAATTTCTTATGCCTTCTTTTGCTATCTTCAGATTGTCTGATGGCATACAAAAAAAATAACAAGAAGCTGCCGGAAACGATTCTTCTACCGCGACGGAGTGGGCGAAGGTCAGCTGCCGTACGTCTATGAAGTCGAACTGCAGCAACAGGCGGTCGACACGCTCAACAAAGTCTACGCCAAGTTCGAAGAGAAAGTCCGAAAATTCGCTTACATCATTGTCACCAAAGGTCCTGGCTCCAAGTTCCTCAAAATCGAAGGCGGCAAGCACGTGAATCCCGACCCTGGAACCGTTGTCGACGACGAAGTTACACTTCCGGAAGGGTACGCCATCTTATTTTTCACTTTCCAACTTTCACCAATTATGTCAGATTCTAATGCCAATTTGCTTTCTCCTCAGGTACGACTTTTACCTGATTCCGACTGTCGCTCGCCAAGGAACCGCCGAGCTGGAACTAGGGTTCCAGCTCTACTACTTGTAATTCTAGCATGTTCTTTCGATTGATGATGTTCATGATCGGATAGCTCGTTTGACAAGATTGCAAATAGTCGCTCTAGTGTCAGATAGTCACGTTTCTAGTCTATAGTTAGTTTGTAAGGTAAACTTTTCATTGATATATCGTTTTTTAAGGTCTCGTTAACGCAACAGCAACATTAGCTTCCGAAATGTCAGTATCAAAGTGAGGAATTACTTACCCAGAAATTATATAATTTTTCAACAATTCATTAACAGCTTTGCTACCAATAACCCTTCACAAACTGATCATTTCAAAGTCCAAAAAACAAATTCTGTGCCTTAACATTATTGTAGAGAATGCTCATGAATCTGATTTTGAACAATATTTCTCTAGCCATCAAATAAATAACTTTTGAAGCTTGCATAAATTTTGTGTTTTGATGCCTTCTTATTCAAGGCTTTGTTTTAACTGTAACTAAAAATCTTGCTCAAAAAACGTAAGTATTATATAAAATCGTTGGGAGGTACAAACACTCTGACCAACCCTTTATCCACATTCTTTTTTTTAATTTTAGGCTCTCTTAAGCTGAGAAAAAAGAAAAAATCAGCACTATATATAATTTGATGACATTGCTCTCGATTTTGAGACAATGTTTACAAATGAGCCAACGTAAAAAATTTCACTTCGATCCTATTTCAGCGAGTCTTTTTCAGCTTTGTTCTAGCCCAACGATTGAACAAATTTCTTATTAGCAAATCATCAATTGGCCCCGTTTTGAACTTTTTGTCCCCACACGGAATTCCTATTAGTATTTTTCCCTTCCTTGGTTCCTTCGACAGTTTCAGCCACCGTTTCGTCGCTATTCTCACTTGAAGTGGGCACGGCGGCGCTTGTGGTATCATCGTCATAATCAGCTTCGCCGTTGCAGTTCGCCGGCGGTAAAGTACTTGGTTGTGACCGGTAACGCTCATCGTAAACCCGAAAAACGTTTGTGGATTCTGCTCGGCTGAGGCTGAAAACAGTATGATGCGGCTAAATAAAAAAAACATCGCAAGTTGTATCCGGATCCGGATTACTAAAAGTTTGCTTCAATTTACCTTATTCCCGCTAGAAGAAGCCAAAGGCGGGCGGTTAATATCCGTTTCATCGTGGAAAAACTTAGGTATGTCACTTTCACTTTGGACGCTTTCACTTCATATACATATTATTAGCTATCAAGCTGGACACATTGAATTTTGAAAAAATTCCAACTCGATATTTTGAAAAAGTCTCGAATCATGAGTCATTGAAATTCTGTAAGTCTTTTTGGTCACGTGGCTTTTTTGGCATTGAAAATGACTGCACGTCGTGCTATTACTTTGAAGGGAAACAGACGCGGTTTGAGAATGATAAATTTGTGCCGGAGGGCATGGAATTTTGAAGTCGCCATAGTCGTATTCACCTAAAACATGAAATGCGACCTATGCTTTCTCATCAATGCAGTCTTTCTTCAGGCAGGATTCAATAGTCCACCACCACCACCAACCACCATAATTTCCTGGAAATCCAAACATAGCCTGATAAGCAGCTTGACAGAGAAAGGAGCTCCTCCCACTCACTCTCTTTTCACCCCTTGCGCGCTCCTGCTTTACCTGATGCATGTCCAAGGGGATGAAGCTTACGCTCCACCCCCACCTCTTCAACCCTTTTCCTTGTATTTGTTGCTACCTACTCGCGTTTCTTCTACATGAATCATCATCTCATCTCCTGTTCCTGTCTTGAAGACGCCATATTGTTTGCTCCAGTCGTCCAGCCTATTAACACGACATTGGTCAGCCCCTCGTCCACCCTCATTTGGGGATCAGAGGCTGATCGCACTCTCACTCAAGCTCACGGGTACAAGATTTGGGAAAAAGCAACCAACTCAAGTAAAATCATCTTATTATCGTCCCTGCCACACTACCAACTTGTTCTCTTGGCCAACTTCTGGTTAGAAATAGACGACGATCAAATATAATACGACTTCAATACGCGCTCCTTGTTGTTGAACAACAAAACAAGTGATTCATATCAAAATTCAGCTTCTCTCATAAACAACACTTTCTCTTCATTGGCAAAAGAGTGTTGATTACGTCAAACTACGCCCAGAATCCAACAACAAGAAAAACTTTTAGTGTGTGACTCGATTGTTTTTAGGAGACGACAAGTGTTCTAGTGTGTTTTGTGTCTTGTGAAATACAATCTCGTTTTTTCATAACTTTCACCCACTGAACAAGAAACAATCTTCGACATTCATCAACCAAGAAGCTGCAAACAATGGCTTCTGAACACGTCGAAATGGGACTCGCCGATATTGATAAGGCT
>JAQGBJ010004532.1:0-10071 GCA_034698345.1 Sphaeridia pumilis | reverse complement strand
CGTCGAGCACGCGGAGGGAGAGGATAGTGGCCCGTGTGCTCCGCGAAAAAAGTCGTGGCATTTGGCTGATTTCGCGGTATTTGTGTTACAAGTTAGTGCATTTTGAAGAGGAAATAATGGTGCTTAACATAATGTAGTTTTTAGTTGTAAGTTTAATTGTAAAGGTGCTTAAATGGTCATTTAAACGTGCTGATGTAATTGTGGTAACCGGCTTTGTGTGTTTTACTTGGGAAGATGAGCGCTTAATAGTGTATGGCATTGTTGGTGTACTTGTTGGTGTTGGAGCTGGGGAAGATGCAGTGTTGCAGTGTAGTTGCGTTCAATGTGTCTGGGTGGTGTATTGCTTATCGTGCTTAATTTGTGTGATGATATCTGTGTGTCCAGATCCGTGCGTATTGATGGGAGATTAGTTGTGTGTGAGATGAGCGATTGCTGGTGTATGTCATAGTTGGTCTACTTGTTGATGTTGGAGCGGAGGGAAATGCAGTGTTGCAGTGTAGTTGCGTTTAAAGTTTGGTGGTGTATTGGTTATCGTGTTTGTGTGTCCAAAAACTGTGCGTATTGATGGGAGATTTTGGAGTAGGAAAGCAGTGTTGTAGTTAGTTGCGCTTAAAGCTTGGGAGGTGTACTGCTGGAGGTGAAAAGAGGCTGTGCTGTAATTTAGTTGCGATTAATATGGTAAAGCTTGGTATTGTTGTGTCCTATGATGTTGATGCTGCTGATGGTAAGGGAAAAATGCTTTAGAGTATGTACGTGTATAAATATTGAATGGAGCTTATAAGTGTAACAAGTTGTGCGAAGTATCGGTGGTGATTGTGGATGTTGGAGCAAGTAAAGCCTGACTCTTGACAATGTTCTGCTGGACCAGAACCAGACGGAGTCAAGATATGTAATAGTTAAAATGTAAATAGATGAATCTGCATGATGGCTAAGGATCTCCTCTCCCTTTGACTATAAAGGGATGAGTGAGCCTTGGTCATTAACTAGCGGAGTTGAAACAAGCATATGCACAGGTAGGAGCTTATACGTGTTACAAGTTGTGCGGGGGAAATGATGTGGAGTAGGTAAATGTATGAATAATGAATGGAGCTTATATGTGTTACAAGTTGTGCGAATCATCGAAGGTTAAATATAGTTGGGAGCAAGTCAAGTTTGACTCTTACCCATGTTCTGCTAGATCAGAACCCGGGAAGAGTCATAATATTTTGTGGTTCTGAGTAGTAGAGGGAATCTGCATGGTGGCTAAGGATCTCCTCTCCCTTTGGCTTAAGGGCTGAGTGAGTTTAGGTCGCCATGTAGATACATATTATTGATTGGTTGTAATATATGGATGAACGTTTTTGTAGTTGCCAACGTAATACGTGTGAAATTTGATGGTTTATACAAGTGGTCAGCTGTACCTTCCAGGGGAAGTGCAGCTAAATAGTTAAATGTCAACGGCTTCTTTCAGGGAAAGGGCCGTTAAATCTAAGTAGTGTTAATTTGGGTTTTTCTGCAATTAGCCTCGGGCTACCGCGGAGTGCATCAGGCCTGGCCTGATGCCGACCCTGCTATTACTTACTTACTTACTTAAGTTCGAAATTCAGCTGGAATTTTAGAGCTGTACAATTCAAGTTTGAAACGCGTTTCTCCAAGAAATTTGAAAGATAGTAAAACCATAGCTAAGCAACTCCTGTAGATAATCAAGTGTAAATTATTAAGTACTCTTCAACAATATTGTTGTGCCAATACAGAGGTTTACTCCTAGTAGTATCAAGCAACTGGCTGGACGGATAAAATCAAGAAAGTGCAATAAGTTTGCAAATTAGCGACAAGGAGCAAGGGAGTGAGAAGATTTAGCGAGTTTCTGATTCACAATATTCATTGAGTAGTAAATGAAAGTATTTCTACCACAACTTTAAAAGAGGAACACCTTTTCTGAGACATTTCTGATGTGGTATGTAGTCAAAGACAGTAGATTTGTTGGTGTGCATTCAGAAAACCCATAAAAAGTTCAAAATTGTTACAAAATATTGGCGAGGAGTAAATGATGAATGACTGTTAATGGAGGAACTCGGATTCCGAATAGAAACGTAATATGTAACGAACTTTGTAGTGCAAATTCAGGCTAGGGATTTTAGGTTTTGTTATTGTGTTACGCTCATTTTATGTATCATTTTAATAGAAACTGTAGTTTAAGGCATATTGTTAAGAATTAGGTAGTATCGCATCCAAGGTCAACCGACCTGAATGTCAACACACTTCAAGTCAGTCAGCATGGTCGACGGCGTCAGGACATCCCAGCAACCACGGACAGAGGTTGCACTTCGGATTCATCGAGACGGCGTTGCGGACGGCAACACCCAGCCGATTACAACCTTCGACTTCATCAACGACATGATTATGACTACAACTTTGAATCGACAGACATCGATAATTCCTCGAACCCGGATATCAGATTCACAGTTATAGACACAAAACTTATTAGATGAAATTATACGATAAATTGTGTAGTATATTTGGTGTCAGAAACGTAGGTAAATTGACGAGTATTTCTGCAGAATACAATGTCGATTTTACAGTAGTGCTAGAAAATTCCGGAGGAATTTAGCTTAGTTACGGGCGAGTCAATACGTAGAACAATTGCTGTTGGTAAACAAGTTTAACATTATGCATATTGCGTACAATTCTGTAAATATTGTAACGATAAGAATCTTAAAGGGAATGCGACTAAGAAATTGGAAAGAGGGAACGAATAGCCCAAGTTCACCAAAATTGATTACAGTGCGGTTTCTAGTGTTTCAACTTTTGTTAGCAATGTTGAACTAATTCCGAAGTTAAGTTGTTTCTAGAGTCAAATGCGGAAGTCTTGAAAAGAAATCAAGATGAAGTATAACTTTTAAAATTTAACATTTGTATTATCTGGAATAAGTTTAAATATTATTGTTTGCGAGACAAGCGAATCGTCAAATATGAATTCGCAATTTAACGCCATGCGTTATTTGAACAAAACGACAAATGATACGTACATTTTGACGAATTCAAACTCTGTAGAAAACATGTATTCAAACTTTAAAATATGTTGCCTAATGTTGTACGTTTGAAAGACAGAAGTTTATGTAATGATCTTCAAGTTTTAATTGTCAACCATTGTCAAATTTCAAGATTTTATTACTGATGTTTATGAATAATTTTCCGAGACGGAAAATAGTAGTGGTGGGCATATGAGTGCCGTATATATTGTGTGGGCAGAAGAAAGGCAAGGAGCGGAGCGAAGCGCAGCTTTCGCCTGCTTTCACCACAAAATGGCAATGTCAAAGAGAAAGAAGATCAGTCGTGGTTTGGCGAATAAATGAACAAGTGAACCTGACGCCTGGCTTAAGCGCACTTTCATAGCCCCGACCTGACCTCTAGACACCAGGCAGCCAACCCCAATAATGATACTTTCACAGGGATACCCTCAGAAACGCTTCGTTTATGGACTCTCGTTAAGAGCCAACTATAGAAACGCCGTTGCCTCCGTCATTTACTTGAGTCACGTCCAGTCTTCGACTTTTGCCAGACTGGCTCTCAGGCGTTACAACAGAATATGATAATAAAATTGAGGCTTTAACTGTCTTCTCTGAGGACTTCATGCTTAAAAACGAAGCTAAAAAGTCGACCTTCAAATTGCGGCGGGTCATTAAAACGTGCTTTCTTGCAGAAGGAAAGCCGATCGATGCCGTCTCCACTCACATGAAACTGATCGACGACGGCGACATTCCCGATTTCATAACGTGTTGGAGAAACATGGGTCACGAGCAAAAATGGGCGTCTCATCAAACTGCCCATAATGAAGGCAAGACTGCGGTGGAAATTTTCGAAATGATTACTAAGCAAACGCGAGCTGACGAAGAGTTTTTGCATCGGTACCTTTTTGCTTGAATTTGCTTTGAAAGTGGCGTTGAGGCAAGCTATTTTAACTTCCCTGAACTTTGTGAAGAAGCTTTTGTCATTGATCTCATCAGTTTGATCGGCGACTACTCGGACTTACACTAAAGCTTTGATCCATTTGAAACTGCCAAAGACACTTTTTATTCTCCCAAAACTATCGAATCAGCACACAGCTCCGTAAATAATTTTTCGGGCTTCCAGGACACCGGTACCACTTGCTCAAAGACAGGTATACATCCGAATTTCGGCAAGTACACAGCAAGCTTTGCTTTGCCCCAAGCTTTTTTCGTGCAATGACTTCAAAACTAATCATTCAGCACATAAAATGCACAAGCTAAACGTTCAAGAACGGTTCCGAAGCGAGGAGATCACCAACGTGAATGTCTTGAAATGGATGGAGTATATTGTCAACTTATATCATGCAAGATTTCTGCTAACAGATGATGCAGCTTCAAGACGAGTCACCCGAACTCTACTGCTTTAATCTGTAAGCTTGGGGACATATGCCAGGTCCCTCATTTTCTTTGACTGAAGCAAGAGCAGTAGTTTGTTAGGCAGATTCAATTAATGGTTAAATGAGCTTCAGCACCGCCAACATAACGTCTAATTGCAAATAATTATATACCGATTAAATAGGCGGGGTCCCAGAAGAAAGTGTGCGCTCTTCGCTCCTCTTCCTGAACGTTCAACGGAGTCATGTGATGTTTCTGGAAGATTAACTCTTGATTCTTGACGTACTGGCCGTCAGTACAAGCAATGGTCAATCTATAAACCCAACACGTTGCAGAATGTATTTGAAAAAATAGTGGGTTGATCATTGAAATAGTTGTTTTACCTGTGTGTTAGCTCGTCTTGTGGTATGACAGAAGTTAAAGCAGAATGAATATCCTCTGCAAGTGCTTAGATTTTCTGGCTACCCAAAGGTTTCGCTCGTATCAAGAGTGTCTGCATGGCTCCGTTCAGTGTCATTTCTGCTGCTGTTACTTGTGAAGTCAATCGGTTAGGAGGATACTTGTCGGCCAGGACCGATACATTACTTGGTTTGTTGGACGATGGAAGAGGGTTGCTGAGGGCAGTTGGAGTGAGTTCCTTGATTACACATCCCAACGACGCGGTGAATTTGGCCGCAAAATCATGTTGCTACAAAATCCACAAACTGTTGTTGCATATAACCCCATAACACGAATCTTCTTCCCTTATGCACTTTTAGGGTTGTCAAGAAATTTCCTCTTAAGACCCATGGGATCTTAGTGATAGTTGGTATCGGCACAAGTTCAAATGCGTTTCTCTCTCTCAAAGAATCGTATTCTTCTTGCATAGCTCCGAGCCATTTGACACTCTTAGGAGTATTTATAGTCTGTTAATATGAGAAAGGATCGAGAGATCCCTCTGGAGACCTTCAATTCGTTGGAAAGTCAAGGATCAGATACAAACGTCTCTACGCCCATGGTACCTGCTGATACTAGTTCAAACTGTGAACTCAAACGAGAAGATGATGGATGAAAGTAACTCGTTGGTGAACTCTAACTGCCGTTTTATGACTATGAAAAGGCCAAGTGCCTGGGCTGGAGACAACAAACGGACCCTCGTGATGCCTGAAAGTGAATGGACATACTCAGGATATGGAGATGAAACTGATGATGAGACCATTACGAACGCAGACTAATTTGAGGAAGTACAATAAGACTCGGATGACGATAGTGATGTTGGCAGCTACCGGACTGTGCTTGAATGACCAACGTCATTGCAGATTCCAGACGAGGTAAATGTAAACAAACTGGCAGACGCAGGCCGGTTAAATTCTATGAAGTATGATAGTGCTGAGCGAACTACTGGTGAAGTTGAACCTGAAACAAAACTGGAGAAAGAGCCCTTGGTAGCCTTGTCTGCTCAGTGTTGGCCGATTGCCTTGCCTATGCAGGTCGTCCGCGAAATAGGCGGTTACGTAGTGGTCGCAGGACTCGCTCACGTCTTGGACAATTAAGCAAAATACCATAAACAACTGAATTGTGATTAAAAGCAATTCATATCGTGTTATTCGTCAGCATAGGGCGAAAAACACAATTCACAATCTCAATCTTGTGTACGACTAATTCTAAACTTTTCTTGAACTTTTTAAACTCTTTAAACTTTTTTTAATTCGATGTGTACGTCGTCGTGATTGTATTGAAGACGCCAAACGAGACTTTGGCAATACAATGCATGTTAAAAATGGAATGAAGGATGGCTACATGTAGGTAAAAGAAAGCAGAGGTTTCCAAGAATTTAAAAAAAATCAGATGCGTAAATGCTGCAATTGCCTATATACCTGATGTGTGGAACGCTTTGTAAGTATATATATATATTTAGTTTATTTTGCCTTCCAGCCTATTGGCTGCTGCAAAAGATATTCACATTGTTTAAACTCTATAGTAAGACATTGCTGTGCTTAATGGTCTATTGGTTATAACATTGTTATGGTATCTATAACTAACAGTTTCGTGTTGCTTTTAGTATCACAAGTTTGATTGCATTTGCTTGCAGCATTCATCTAATTTCAAAGAAAAGGAATTAAGATTAAGTGCTTGGCGTTCAAAAAGTTGATCTATCCATTCCATATCGAACATTGTTGGTGCAGTTTCGTCGGTTTCGATTTCTTCATCTGACTTGGTCTGCTGTCTCCAGTCTTGGTTGATGTTGAGTTCTCCGCGCCGATGCTGGTTCCTTCGTTGTGGTCCTTTTGTTGCTACCCTTTGCCTTCGATTTTCTTCAATTTGCTCCCTGGGCAGGTCTCGCGTGATCGTGTTCACCTGTACTTGTCTCTTTGATCTCGCTGAGTTAATTCGAAGTACTGTTTCTCGATGATCTTTGCTGCTTAGCTCGACTCTCACTGGTCTCATTTTCTTTTCTCTTCCGAATCTGTAGGCTTTCAGGACGTTTACTTCATTGATGTCAAATTCGTTCTTCATCATTTGTTGAACTTCGCTCAGCAGGACGTGGTTGTTTTCATTCTTGATAGGCGGGAGGTCATGGATTATCACATTGCATTGTTTCTCTCTTATCTTGATGTTCACAATTTCTTGTTCGATGTTGTTGATTTTGGTGTTGATGATTTCTGGGCTTGTTCCTGGATCTTGCTGAGTTGATGTGTCTTTGTTGTGTTGCTCAGCCTCCAGCTTGTCCAAGCGATGATTGATTTGTACTGTTGATGTTGTTGATGATTTGTCGCAGATTGAATTTTCCAACATTGCAATGTGATCCTTCATTTGCTTCAGCTTGGCTTCATTTTCGTCCTGCATTTGGCGAACTTCTTCGCATACTTCCTCTGCGAATAATACAAACCATCCTGGTGCGCCTCTATCCTTTGCTGTCCTTAGGGCTGCTTGCAGTCCTTCGAATTTCCTCTGGCCTTTCGTGTTTTTCTTTGATTTGGTTGTCGAGTCCGGCTTCATTTTGATTTACGCGGTCTCTGACAAGGTCGCAGCAATTAGTTCCCAGTCTTTTCTTTTGATGTGGTAGTTTTGTGACGTGGTTACTTAACCTGTTATGGTTCCCACGACGCTTCAGTGCTGCAAAACTTGGCTTTGCGCTTCCCCCTATTACCAAGTATTCACTGCTTGAGCTATGCAGCACTGGCCTTACGAGTAAGGTCTTTGTTGATCGTCCTGTCCCCCGACTAGTCTGGTCAGATGATGATGCAATCTTGAATCGTCTTGCCTTGCTTTGCACCTCAAATTTTCACTTTTGATTGAAAATTTGAACACTTTCCCTTGATATTAGGAATCTGATTTTTCTATTTTCGTAATCTACTACACTTTAACTCTATGCCTGTCGTTTTTATTTCTAGAAACTGTTAGTATTTATCTACTTTGATTAGTTTTTATCTGGAGTGAAACACAGCACATGTTTACTCCTCGAGTTCCAATCGCCTTCACGCTTTGTAAGTATAACATACATGATAGGTTCCCGGGTCCCACGGTTAATTGAGAATTTGCCCACTGTAGATGATTTTTGTTTGAGAAACTACGGGACCCACAGGTGAGAGTTTGCCAGCTGAAAATGAGTTTGGTTTGAAAACTGCCACTATACCGCCCATGTTAAATTTGGGTTTTCCAGGCTCCAGAGCTCCGTCAAAACAGCCCATTAGCAGCTACAAGTTTCTGCGGTAGAAAAGGGTCCCCAACCATGCCCAGTAGAACTCCGAACTCCAATCACGGGGTTGAAGGGTTTATTGTCAGTGGTATTGTGGTTTACCGACATGAGAAAAGTGACAATTACTTTGGTTTACCAAAAGCGTAGGTTGATTTAGTTCCATACGTGTTCAGCTTGAGTTTGAAGCGACCTGGGAAAAATGTAGTTATGAAATACTTATTCGAGGAACCTGACTTCCGATCCCCGCTAGAAGGAACTGTTGTTTACATTGATGAGGACGGGAAAAAACTGAAACGGCAAGTTGATGGGTTTTCCCATCAACTGCTTTTTCTGGGAACGAGTTTATCATGAAGTTCTTTTCACCAGGTAAGATGATAATGGGCAACTTGTTTGTGTATATTTTGAAAAGTCCAACATTAACGATGAATTTGATATTTGTGTAGGAAGACCATTTACTGGAATCATTTTCTGTACCACTAGCTTGGGCTCCAAATTACTGGATTTAGGAGGACAGAAAACATGTGAAGAAATTCATCGAAGCGGTCCGCCGGACAGCTAAAGACCGATGCCCGAAGATCCTCAGATGTGAAAACCATGCTGTCGGGCCAGAGTTTCTTCTGCATGAGATTTCCTACACCGTGATTCGCCGACAAGTTGGGGGAATAGTAGTGTTTTCCGGGGACATTCAGCATTTTGGTCTTAATTCAGGTAAGATGGGCTAGGCTGTATTTGTCAGGTGGCTGATTCGGGACCTAATCTGATTTATATTAATTTCGTTGTTTCGATTTACAGGTTGTAAATTGAGCTTGAGTCAGAAATGGATAGGGTATTTCTCCTGTCGCAAGGAGCTTGACGGAAGATGTTGACCGAGTAGTAGCTTATAATGTGCCGATCTCTCTCCGTTTTGAGACATCCAGAAATTGATGCCTGCGATCCATCAGGGTACAGATCCACTTTCAGGTTGAAGTCAATGGAAGCCAAAATTGCAGGTGCCAGAAGCTTGGCTTTCAGAGTTTCAAACGCCACTTGGCAGTCAACTGTCCCAGAAAATGTTTGGCCTTTCTTCAACTGTTTATACAGTGGCTTGGCGATTAGTGCATGGTTGGGAATGTACATTTTTAAGAAGTTGATTGAGCCTAAAAACCCACGCAATTTGCGAACGGTTTTTGGTCGTTCATGTTTTTGGATGGCCCTAAGCTTGTTCGGGTCGCAAGCTATGCCATCTTTATTTACAATAAACCGCCAAGGGCTGCATACGCAAGTGGCGAAGCTATGGAAGAAGGTCCAAAGTTCAAAAATTTATGCGGCAAACTCAAATTCTCAAACTTGAAAAAGAACGGTGAAAATTCCATTTTTCGGCATTTTGACCCTTGAGGGCCCAGTTCCCTGGACTTGATTTTTGTAAGGAACCAAGGGACAAGAACGAAGCTTACGAAAATATGCAGCGTATAGTTCCGCTACGCTTTTAACCGACGCTGAGGTAAAAAAACTGCAAAAATCACAGCTTTTGAAAGCCAAACTGACCTTTTGACTTCGAAGGTCAAAGGTCAGAAACTTGAGTTTCGTCATGCTGCAAGCCCTCACCAAAAGCTTCAAAATGTTATAAAGTACATGTCCCTCGGTTGCTCCTTTCAGGCGCTAGGGCCCAAAAAGTGCAACGCAACCTCCATTTTCGGTGTTTGCGTGGCCTTTTGATCTCGAAGGTCAGAGGTCAGAAACTTGAGTTTCGTAATGTTGCAAGCCCTTACCGAAAGCTTCAAAATGGTATAAAGTACATGTCCCTCGGTTGCTCCGTTCAGGCGCTAGGGCCTCAAAAGTGCAACCTAACCTCCATTTTCGGTGTTTGCGTGACCTTTTGATCTCGAAGGTCAGAGGTCAGAAACTTGAGTTTCGTAATGTTGCAAGCCCTTACCAAAAGCTTCAAAATGGTATAAAGTACATGTCCCTCGGTTGCTCCGTTCAGGCGCTAGGGCCCCAAAAGTGCAACCTAACCTCCATTTTCGGTGTTTGCGTGACCTTTTGACCCCG
>JAQGBJ010004531.1:0-10074 GCA_034698345.1 Sphaeridia pumilis | reverse complement strand
GCGTCTAAAAATGTTCTTGAATTGTTGAAAATTTTGGTGTTTTGAAAAAAACGTGATTGAATTAATTGTGTCTGTTGTTGTTGGTGGTGTACTTTGGAAATAAAATGTCGTACGACTCGTATCCTTTGCCCTTGAGCAAAGACCATCAAGGTAAGCTGAAATGTTAAATTTTTCCTAAGGTCATCCATCAGGTAGCAGATAGGTTTCAGAAGCTTTAGTTCTAAAATTACTCGCTTAAAATAGTCTCTAATAAACTAAACTTGTAAAAGCTATCACAAGACGCTCTTGTCAAACTTGACTTGGACTTGCTTTGTGTCTAATTGAGTTGCATTGTTCCTGAATTTTCGAGTAGCAGCCTAAATAACTTTTGGCTGGATTCAAAATGCTGGTCAGGTCAGCTGACAGTGAGAAGAAATGATATCCATTGTGTAGTTTCAAAAGTAACATTTCCATATTGCTTTCTCCAAGTTTCTCCTGGAATCTCTTGTAAGCCTTTTGATACATTTTGATTTCGAGAATGCTTTCACTTGGCCACCTTCATCGAATCCATCTTCATGATACGGCCCTGCTGACTCTTCATTTTCTCACCACCAACAAAGAAAGAAGTATTGTATATGTAACTTATACTCGGCAGTTGGCTTCAACGTTATATATATGGCGGTTGTTGTAATCCCAAGTTTCCATCATGGGATTTACTACGACTGAAAGAGAAATTCGCACCGAGGAAAGATAGAAATGAAATCAGGCGGGTCCATTAGCAGATGATTCTATTATTGAGATTGGAGGTAGTAGAGGATTTTTCCCGACTTTCTCTATCCTTCTTCTTGCACGGGTCGGATTTCCCGTCTTTTTGTTCGACATGATCAACCGCTATTGTTGCTGCGTACTTTTTTATATACTTGTGTGTGGAGATGGTGGAACCACCGGACCGACTGGATTTTTTCCAGGATTGTGTTCGGCGGATTCCTTTATGGCTGATCACGTTTCAGGATGCTACCAACGTGCCCGGGCTTCGTCAGAAGAAGGAACCAAAGTTATGACTGACGAATATAATTAAAAGTTGTCAAGTCAGCTTTCCCTTTTGGGCTCAACATTTCTGACGTGTTCTGTCATGACAATTCAAAATGACATGAGAGGAATGAAGGTGCAGACGAGCATAAACTTTTTGGGCGGAAGAGGAGATGGGATGGTACTGTTGCAAATGCCAGTTTTGCAGGCCCAGTCAGTCATGTAACTTGATTTGGGGCGCACGTTCTACGCACCAGCTTGCTTGCTGTAGGATTCAAAATAGGCAGAATTTGCACCGGAATATTTTTACGTAGTTTCGTTTATATCTCTTTCTATCATATAATTGCCCGTTTCAAAAACTTTTGCAAGTTCAAATTTGCTGTCTGACTGACATGCAAAAGTCTCTGGAGCTCTTCCAGCAACAAAATTTCACCAGCAGCACCTGCATAACTAAAAACAATTTCAGTTTCAGGTACCAGCAGCGGCCAGAATAGAAGAACACCTGCTGTTGATAATCTGTGCGCCTGACTAATTGAAAACTCTCAAAAGTTGCTGAAACTATAATATAAACCCGGGGAAATTACCTATCTCTCACAATTGTCATCTGCAGCCGGTACCCGTTGAAAAATTAGTTTCTTCCCTGATTAATATTAATTTTTACTGGAGGCTAGAGACCAGTAAATTATATACAGAGATTTTCCACTTTCAACGCCAGTGTAAGTTATGAAACTTGTAAGTGAAACTGGCCCAATTCACCTTTGACCTGAAAAATCCACGCTGTAGAAATACAATAATTTTTCAAGAACATGAACCTGGCATTATGCAGATTGTTCCTCTAGGAACTCTTCTTGTGTCTTTGTGAAAACTCATCAAACTTTTATAATTGAGTTGACAATTTAATAATAACAGCGCCATACACCAGCCAGCAAGACGTAAAATAAATATTGAAAGTAGTACAGAAATTTAGCCTGAGCTGTGCAGAAATTACGGAGGTTGGTGCAAAGCTAGTGAAAAGTGTATACTAATTGGAATTTATTTTGTATGGAAATTGTCTCACTTTTGTTCCATGTCGAAGACGCATCCTCTAGAATCTAGAGCCCATAGCGTTTCTAAAATGTGCTCGTTCGTATGCAAGTCTGCTAGAAAGCTAATCTCCTTATAAATCTCATCTCCGCTAGCGATTTCTACATCTCTTGTCCTCCAAGGGAAAAGTAAGTGAATTTCCTCTTTGAGAGACTTTCTCTCGTCTCTTAAGTACGAGGACTGCTGTTGGTTCTAGTTTTTTAGATGCAAACAGTATCTAGAAATACCTTTAGTTTTTTGCTAATCCACTATACACTCACTGACTTTATTACACGCAAGTGGAGAAGCTAGAACAAGTGGAATCTGCTACTTGTAAATTCATCAGATGAATTTGCTCAGCAGTTTCAAGTACATTTTTCAACTCACATTCAAGTATAGTAATGCACAGCACTTGTGTATACAAAATTTTTGTTTTCCGTGAGTAGCTTCAATTCTTCCACCAACCAGCTCGTCCATTCGTCATACATGCTGTTTGCCTGTCCGCTATAAGATTTCTCTAGTGACTAGAAGCGAGTCATTGAAAGTAAATGTGGATACGTATACGTAGCGGACTAGAGTGAAATTTTGTTGAAACTTGTTGTTTTGTCTTTACATTTTGAATGCCACATAAAAAATGCATTGCCACATATATACACACTATACACATGTAGGCGGATGAGTAAACAACAAATGTCGAAGCCGGGTTTTCTCAGAACCTCCTGGAACCAAAAGACGCTGCGCGAATGTTTTGTGAATATTCGCAGCAAATGGAACCAAACAAACTGTGGCGAAAAAGAGGGTTATGGAACCATGTTATTTTACGGTTCCTATCAAGATGTTTTTCAACCAACGACCAAAATGACGTCCTTCGTCCAAGTCATATCTTGTGTATCTACAAGGGCTGCTTTCGGCTTCGAATTTCCCGAGACATGTACGTCTTTTTGTATCTTATCCCGAATAGGGAAATGGTAATTCAAGGACCCGTTGGGCTCTCGAGTTTGCTTGCAGTAATACCCGGGTGTTTTTTCAGTCAGCTACTAAAAACAATGAAGGAAAATAAGTATGCATAAAAGACAAAGACTATCAAAGATGGGACGAGAAGTGGGATAGAAGAGGAGGAGGACTAAAAATAAAATTTTATCACTTGCCCAGCAGAGATGAGCTTGAATATTTGAAACAATTCAAAAAGTAGGTTTCTCGTACTATTTTCTCTTTGCTCAAGTCGAATCGAGACAAGAGTCTGCATAACATTATTGCGAATAGAACGAGAAAAACACTTGAAGAAAAAGCGTATTGTCCAGAGGATTCCAGGACCATTATGGACAGATACAAAAAACGCTTCTGGATATAAAAATGTTCCTCCTTTCGATCTAGAAACAGAATGCTGTAAACCATTTGTTCCAAAGGAGGCAGTGGGGTTGGAAGAGCCAATTTTAAAAATTGTAAACGGTTCCATGAAATCAGTGTAATCTTGTCCCAAGCTACTAAATGTGTGGCGAATTCAGGCCGCAGTTGCCATAATCAGCAAGTATCAAAGTACTTTGAAATTTACATTTTCATTTAAGAGTACAAGAAAAAGGTATTAGTATATACACAAAATGCATTTACATTTAGAAAAGGCGGTAAAACACGTTTTAAAATGCACACGTAATCGCGGGACTCCTGAAATGAAATCCGACGGATATAGAAAACCCCGGGTATAAATCACACCATCTCCATAAAAATGTCATCCGGTTCTTTGTATACACAAGAGATTTCACACTTGATTCTGAAAGGAAAAACATAGAGAGAGTTTAGAAGTCACCGATTTTTCCGGAACTCGGAAGAAAGACAACAAGAAGAAAAACCGCACATTTTTCACCCGGCTAAACTTTGTCGAGTGTGGGTGGGCGGCGGCAATGAAGTTAACATGGTGGCAGATTAACTGTACCGAGTGGGAAACTGAGAGTATATAATGCATTGTTGAGGCTGGAATTTAAAAACTACCGGGGAACAAATCTAAGAAAATCCGAACCGGATACATTTCCAATGTAGAAGTTTGTCAACTCCGGTGGAGTCTATTTGCTCCGCGGTTGCTTGTTTAATGGTCCGGGTACGTATTTCCGAAGTGGAAAATTCGAACCGACTTCGACAACAAGAAACTAAAATCCTCGAAAGCCAGAAGGTAAAGCCAGGAGTTTAAAACTGTTTTCGATAATGTCGTCCTGTTCAAAAAAGTTTTCAACACGTCTTTCCTGTTTGCAAGTTGGAAAAAAGTCTAAAAGAAAACAAGCTATTTTTTCTAATTTCCGCCAGTCGAACTGGTTAATCTAAGCCAGTAAATCACCAAGGCTTTCTTGAGGGAGAAAAAAGAGATTTTCGGAGGAAATGATGAAAAGTTGCAAGTAGAACCAGAGAAGCAAGGTTCTATTTACCAAGCTTCTCCTACATCCCATGCTCATGTCTTGGAAATTAAACTTTAATAATAATCGGTGTAATAGAAGGAGGAAGCTGTCTAGAATTGTAGAAGATTCTAGAAAATTTGTTGAGCGTCCTGTACACGTTAGTGTAATTGCAATGATGATGGCGGACACGTGTCTGTGTGAAAAAGCGTGTCCTGGGATGGGCATAGGACTTGGAACAGTGATTGATGATGGCGGTGTGTAACTGAACACGTTCAAGATTGACTTTTTTAAATCCCGAAATACTATAGCATGTATACAAAAAGCTAGTGTCCGAGGAGGGGAATGAGGATAAAAAAGGCAAGTTAGAAAGTAAGCTGAAAGTCGGGTAACGTGATATATAAGAGACTGAGGACCAGGGGAAGACTGCTTTAAATTCTAAATGTGTCAGCTAAAGCTATAATCCTTTATGTCTCTAGAATCTAAAAAATAAGGGCAAACGTGTTGTACACAAGCTCATGGCTTTTGAGAAATTAACGACATTGGCGGCGATGCCGCCACCCAATTTGCCCGTAGTTGCCTATGAGTCAAAATATGTTTGTAGATTCCCAGGCCAGGAATATATACCAGAAAATTGAGAATATTCTAGGTCCCTAGCAATGTTAAGGTTTTGTCGTTCAAAAAGCTCTATTCAGCCCCTGGATTCCATGTAACATTTCACCACATTCACCAACATTCGCTTCAGCTGGTAGCAAGAAAGATCACAAAATGTCATACCCGTCCATGGGTCAGATTTTGACGTTAATATGACGCAAGATTGATCGTTTTTCGATTAACTGGGGGAACCGGAGCCGCTCGACAGTAACGGTTTGTAATACAACGTAAAAAGGCTGTCTATAGAATCTAGAGAAAAGTTTTGATCTATGAACATGTAGGCTACAAAATGACATGGTTTAGTAACGGAGAGAACATCATCATTAATGTTACTGCTTAGAAATTGGCCATTTCGATTATGGATATTGAAAAATTTATTGAAACAGGTATTTTCAGGTGGAAAAATATGACTTTTGACCAAAAAGTTTGTACTTATTTTACATGGCCTTCAGCGACTTTCTATGATGAAGTCATAATTGCAGCAAGTTTGAAACAAGAAACAATTTTAAATTTGTTTGCAGTTTTCATACTTGTTCTCAAAGTTCCAGGGCCAATTTCGCAAATATCCGTTTAGCAAACTTGCTACCTTGTTTGGACAGAAACAGTCGAAGAAGGTAGGGAGCAAAAACTTTGAGAGAAATTTGCCCTTTTGGAATAGCAAAAACTGATGTAAAGGTAAAAAAGTCATTTGATAAAAGAAACTTTCCCCCGTGGGACTATCACCTTATCGAACAAGAAGACGAGTCTGTAGTCTGAAGAGAGCAAGATGGAATAGGCGGGTGTAATATGAAAAATTTATTCACATTTTACATCATCGATTCAAATGTATACACATGAACACTTCAACTTTCTCCTGTTTTACATCGACTCCTGCAGAAATACACACGCGGTTATTTACCACCGACAAGGGAAATTTTTCCCAATGAAAAATGATCTCAACTTAACATACAAGCTTATGCTTGAAAGGTTTTTGGAAATTTGGCTATTTTCTATGCTCAAGAACTATACCTCAAAGTTCACCTCAAGGCCCTGATCGGTTGCAAATGGCGCTTGTTTGTTCGGAGACGTACTCCATCTCCATCTTCATGAAGCGCCTTGCTTGGATAATACCCGTAGCTTTTTAGCATCAGTCACTTTGTTTTTCAGAGAATCCCCAGGGGAATTGTAAAAAATCGACGTGGAGCATCTTCTTCTACTTGCACTGGAGCCAAATGTAAAACCGGGTACTCGGTTTAGTGGCTGGCTCTACACAACCTTCAATATAGAATACATTAGATAAAGTAGAGTCAAATACGACAAGGCGAGGATTCCAGCCCTATTGACTCCTTTTACTGAAAGAAAGTTTATCCATAATGTATCATTGCTCCAAGCTACGGGATCGAATGCTAATGCAGTTTCCTTGCTCCGATACGGGGGTCAAGAAAGGCGTTTGGTTTATCATTGTGGCCATTTGCCAAAGTGGATGCATCCGTTTTGATATGTAAAAGTTGATGCGGATCAGGAATCACCATCACCAGTAAAGCAAAAATTTATCCACAGAAAAATATACACATAAACATTTGATGCACTTGAACACTTCAAAGAAAAAGCTGTAACGAACTGCCCTCTTTTTGGACCGGAAATACCAAAGTTGAAATGTGTTCGTGTTTGTTAATTAGCTTGTTACAAGCAAGATGTTGCTCCTTGTAATAGCCTTAATACGGACTATTCTCCAAATTTGGAATTCCAAGGAGACTAAACGAGAAAAAAGTTTTTTCAAGTTTCTCCACCACCAGACAAACGCAACAACTTTACATGTGTATTAGATTGCGGAGGAGACCTCGAAATGCGACCGCAATGACCGAAATAAAAGTGGAATTGGTTACAACAACAGCAGCAGTAGGAGCAAAGCTCTTTTGGAAACTTACACTGCATAAAAGAAGAGATAAACCGGGAAAAACAAGCTATGAACGTGCCGGGAATGTCAGGGTTCTAATTAAACTTTTGTATATGTACATGGAAGTGCGGGTCACACATATGTGGGATTGTCCCGGGTTTTCTGATGGCAGAAGGGCTGGAGGAGATGGTGAACAAGTTTTTCGGGCTTGGTGTAAAAGTTTTTCCAGCTCGTTAAAGGGCGGAGAAAATTGGTTGTTTTTAAGCTGTGAACATACGGAAAGGCTCTACTTAAACTTCTATACAAAGTGCGACGAGGAGTAATCTGACACTTTTCAGACCAGCTTTTTAAAGACCGGAAATGAATTTTACCAGTTGGTTAAAAGGGGCATGCGAAAGTTTGGAGAAGCAGCAATAACGGGAATATCTAACCAAACGTTGAAATTATAGTTTCAAAAATTTTGTAGTTTTTTGAAGATCTTGCATCGCCTATAGCCAATGCCAAATAATATTTTCAAAAAAACTAAACTCATTTCCGATGTTCATTTCCAGCTACAAGTAAAAGCACTATAACCTCCAAAATGTCTTTGTAATAAACTGGAAGGGCCATGTGTGGTCCGTAAAGGGCGGTAATGAAAACAGTTAATTGTTTAGCGAGATTGGCAACATGTGTTGCCACCTTTCTTTCAAGGCCGCAGTAACAACATCAAGTTCAGACAAGGTTCCTGTTTAGAGCTCGTGAAAATATCATAAAATGCAGCAGCTGTTGTTGATTTTGGTCGGAAGTCTTGAAGTTGGTGTGTTCCATTTGGGCTGTATCTCTAAACTCCAAATCAAGGCAGGAAACTGTTTGACCTTTTCTAAAAGGATCAGCTCCACGTTTTAATTTGTAAACCATGTAATAAATTTGTTCTTGTCTTTTCGTTCCCATTGTCAACATGACGGTGATGAATGTCTTATAGAAACTGTCGAAAGAGCAAACAAGAGTAAATTATTTGATAAGAAATAAAGGGTTGAAAATGGATATTTTTGCATTTTGGGGAAAAGCTCATCTCAGGCACATATTTTAGACTTGAGCTTCCAAGTCGATGTTTCTGCGATGTTCAAATGGTTCACCTATTTAAAGCTGCGGTTCCAGGCTAACAAACGGTAGAAACGCAAGAATCGACACTTTGTTCAAATTGTCATTGGAGTTGTCTACTGAGTGACAACCAAGAATTTGTGTCAAAGACTCCAAGGAGCGAAGAATTCAATCGGAATTTGTTACCTTTGGGGTTTGATGGTTGAAGGCGGGTTTTTGTGTGTAATCGGAGCGGAAAACCAAGGGTTTTGGTGGTGGTGGTGGTGGTGGCAATAAGTGTTTGTGGAACCGTCAATGAATTATCCTGTTCAGTGAGCTGATTGATTTGCCTCGTCTGACTGGCTGGCAGGAGACGAGAGTTTGATTTATATTATTGATTTTAAAGCTGAAGCCAACAGTTTCTAGTGTTAGAACTTGAACAAATTTCTTATTATTAGCTCTTCTCTAAGATGCGAAAGCCAAGTCGCTGCTAACGAAAGTTTGCTACAAGAAGAAGCGATCAGCCGCAACTAATTTGCCTTCTTTTCCCAACATGGAAACTTTGAAGAATTCTTAATTGGGAGACACTTGTGAATAATGAATTAGATTTCTTTGGTTCCTCGTGGTGATAGATTGGTGGAAAAATTGGACGAAAAATCCTACAGATGCAAAGGTTTATTCAATATTTTCATAAGCCCAGATGCTTAAATCTAAAGACTTTGCAATCGACAGCTGGTGCTGAAAGTGAGATTGGATCAACCGGCTGGTTGCTTGGAGATTTGGAACAAACGAATAGAGGAATTCATTCCAGTCCAAAAGTTTCCTCCGTAATAATATAAAGTTGATAAGAGAAAGTTTTAAAAGAGTTTTTTTCCCGCCGAGGAGAAGAAAGAAAGTCTTGCGGTCTCAAGAAAATTTTGAAGACCAAATCGAGGATGAAATTAATTGAATACACAAAAAAATTCTTCCAAGCAAAAATTCAAGTTGGGTTATTGGAGAAACTTGATACAATTGGTAATATAAGTGGCGGCCGCATATTCTTTTTGCCGCAATTTGTTAGTTTATAGAGTTTTTTTGGAGTAGCCTACGGGGTCCAATTTCGGAAAGTGGAATTGAATTAGTTTGTACAAGTTTCTTCTTGTGGGGAATTTTTCATGCTTGAATAATATACAAGAGAGGTGAGGGATTCTAGAGTTTAGACGGGAGTTGGAGCCATGAGGCTGGTGTAATAGATACAAGACGCTTCTAAAATGAAGCTTTTAAGAAACCATACAAGACGGCCAGTGCGTCTTTCCCAGAGTAATCACAAGTGACATTGATGGACTACAACCGTTTTCCAATGAATCCCAAGTTAATTCTTGAAATTCATCCTCTTTACTGTTTGCCTGGGCGAGGTACAGCCCTACCGCGTGTTCCGGAAAAACTCCACAGTTAATTCAGCTGAAGCCGAGTATTTTTCTCGGAGGTTGAGCCCGAAAGCTACTCATGGCTTCGCGACTTCCGGTTGACGGGGAACGAATGGCTACAAGGAATATACACTGATAACAAATTGCTTAGTGTCCTCTGGAGCTTCTTTGGAAGGTCTTGAAGGAACGAGGTTTCACTGCTGCTGTGAACAACATGGTTCTAGGATGGTTCTAAACTACTTATTCCAGTAATGTACCTCTGTCAACAGTATGTTAAATGCCTATTTGTATCCGTTGGCTTTGAGCGCCGCGGACGCTGTTGACACTTTTGGTGGTACTTGATGTAGTTGAAGGCTTGCAAAAATTTGACACCAGCTTTCCATGCCTTTAAAGGCATGAAAACTGAAAAGACGTACAGGTTCACAATAATCGACCTCAAAAGACGAAGTTGCAGTTTGTCTAGCTGTCACTTTTGTTATTACGGCCACCACAATATAATGTGGCCCTGCCAGGCTACTTTGTCACATGTCAAAGAACAAACGACGTCGCTCCATACTTTTGAGTGGTATCGGAAATAATGCCATACTGGAGAAGTAATCATCAACTCGGAATTGTGAGTCAACATCGG
>JAQGBJ010004530.1:0-10076 GCA_034698345.1 Sphaeridia pumilis | reverse complement strand
TTAATAATGAACATACAGAGATCTCAATCCCAGTGGTTGCTCTACACCTGTACTAGGATATATCTTTTGAAAGAAATCGTGGAGATCAAAGAAGTCATAATCGCCGGGTAAAAAGTCTAATGACAGCACGTTTTGAGTGATGCCACATCATATCACTAATTTACCCTCAAACAGTTTCATGATTTTCTCCCCAACATCCTTGAAAGAGTCTCCGACTTTGAGACTTTCTTCGGTAAAACCGTTGATGGCGAATGTGTACGGTGTGACTTCGAAAGACCCTGGTGCATGCTTCACTCTGAAGGACTCAACCCAGTCTTTGCCACAAACAGATAGCTTTGCAGCTCGCTGAACGCCATTGGGAAGGGAATTGATGAATTCTACGTCAAACGCGATGATATCCTTTTCTTTATGCGCGTGAAACCATGCCGGGAAGCAAGGAAAATTATTAAAATTAATTCCAAGATTTTATGCTTGACTAAAAGTTCGTTCAGTTCTCACTTGTTTCTCTTCAGGCTGAGTTTCCAGGATTGGTATTGGCTCTGGCACATCAACTGAAGGCCCTGGCACAATACCAACTAGTTGCGCGCCTGCTCCTGGAATCTCCAGATAACTCTCTTTGGCATCCTAATCTCTTTCTTCTCGAGCTGGCTTTTGTTTCTGTTGGTAGAAGAAAGAAAATGTTAGTTGATGCATGTATTCAGAAACACCAGATCAAAAGATCTTGTACCACCTTAAACACAGTTTCGTTCGGCTTCACTCGGCTTCTGTCAGTTTCGATCTCCCCCTGTCTCAGTAGTCTTCTCTTCGGAGCAGTCACTCCGTTATGTAGCATTCGTTGTTCATGGCCGTTACAGGTTCTGATAGCTTGAAGCAAGTACGACAGTCGGCTGTCGGAATCTGTCCGTCCCAGCCAGTTCAAAGTTTGAGCCTGAAATCCCACAGAAAAAATTCTCAGTTTTCGTTGGTTTATACTGTTGTGCCAGAGCCATTGAAAAATGTGCCAGTGCCAACAGTTAAAGTAGACCCAAACTGTTCATAAAGAATGATTTCAACACTTACCTGATGATCTTCTTCTTCCATGTTGCCACTTACTTCGATTTACTACTTCAATTTCTATACCTAACTGCTAAAGTTTGAAAAAGAATATTCTTTCAAATCGAATGAATTACGCTTCAGTTTTCCTTTCAGTCATAAACAAACTGAGAATATCCACGGTGAAAAAATGTAAACCTTTAAAACACGTGGGTTGAACCGGCCTGCTGGATAGCGCAATTTTTAAAAATTGGGTGTGTGTATAAATCACATAATAGGTATGAGGAGGTAGACTATACATGTTAAAAGCTTATGTAGAAATTACATGGGGGACTACCCAGTAC
The DNA here is from genome assembly GCA_034698345.1 of Sphaeridia pumilis. Taxonomy (NCBI): domain Eukaryota; kingdom Metazoa; phylum Arthropoda; class Collembola; order Symphypleona; family Sminthurididae; genus Sphaeridia; species Sphaeridia pumilis. Next base: position 8,700 of record JAQGBJ010004530.1, on the reverse strand, counting down.
AAAATCTCAGATTTTTCGTTACGTAATTTGTGAATCGTCCCAAAAGGAAACCAATCAATCTTCTGAAGCCATTTTGGTTCAGCGACCGACTTGGTAAACAATAGCTTGGCTGACAATTTGACTGATTTAAGTAGAAATCTTGTTTCTGTAGTGGAAAATTAATTACTGTTTTTGTTTACTGGTTCCAATAAAACAGCTCCTTGTTCGTCGGGCTCATTGGAGGCGTCATCCAAGGCCAGCAGTGTGACTCCATTTCGCCAGAATCTGGATGTGAGACAGGAAATGTGACTGATGATGATGTTGGGTCATGCAGTGGCGGACATGACGATGGAAAAGATGGCCAGCAGGGACCAAGTGGGGCTGGAGGTGGTGCAGAATCGGCGATCGACGACGACAATGGCCAGCCTGGACCAAATGAGGCTGGAGGTGGTGGAGAATCGGCGAGTGACGACGACGGCCAGCTTGGGTCAAGTGGTAGTGGACCCGGCGCTAATGTGACGTTGGGCGTCGGCTTTAGGGTCGTCGTGGTCGTTGGTGCCATAGGCTCGTGCGTCATCCATTGTTTGAACCCTGCGCCATCACCCTACAGACGCCCCCGCAGGAAAAGGCGTATAAGACCTGCACTAGATCATAAACTGATCAGACGGCATTTCGAGCAAAATCAAGGCTGTTCAGAAAATGAACGGCCTTTGACGGCTTTCAGAACAGGCACCTGCCGATGAGGCTTGTCACATGTGTCTGTCAAACGAACGGCCTTTTAGAATGAATCGCAGGGGGCGGCTCTGGACGGCTTTCCGTTCAGACACCTGTCCAATCAAAATCTGTAAACGTATTCTGGGTGGCTTCACGCTATTCAGTTTAATTACAATTACAAAACGAGTTAAATTCAATAAAATCTTACAGGTAGACTGCTTAAGACTAGAAACGCTATGAATACTGGATTGTGTACATTCAAAACAAAAATATTTAAATCTATCATAACACTGGAACCATAATGAGATTTAAAAATCGTTTCATCAATTTTTCAGGTAAATACTATGTGCATTAAATCTACACATGAACAGTGGTGTACTGGTTGTCAAAGACTTTGAAAATGGAACCACAGAAAATCATAACTGTTCTTAAGTAACTGCGCAAAATCGTTAATTCTTTGCGTTTACCAAGTGAAGCCGGCTTCAAATTAAGTAAATATCTGATACGTGGATAAATTGAAAATTCAAGTCTACTTGAATGGTGGTTACATCAATTGAGAGTAGTTACGGCTACATTGGTACCACGACAAGGTTCACAACCGCGTAGTAATTTCAATTTAAACTTAACTTCACAATAAACATTCATCTAATTGCTAAAACCTACTCATAAATCTATAGACATATCTTAAATATTTAAGCGATGGATTGCAGTCGTAGATTTCTTGCTTGTTGTGCTGAGCCTTCAGGTTCAGCGAAAAACGATGGTTCGATGTGGTACCATCGAGATGAACTGTACACAAAAAGAACAGTACCATATATTAGTATATTATAATCATTTCCACCTAACTATCAAAAGGTGTGCTCTGACCGTAGAATCTAAGTAAACTGACCGTATAGTTGTCTCAAAATTGTGGTACCACTGGGCTCACATGGTTCAGCATGATGCATTTTCGAAGGAATTCTGCTGAAATTCTGGACTCGAAGTGGGCAATACGTGATCCAAAAACTTCTCAATTCAACCTAGTGGAGCCAAAGATCAATTATTCTTTAGAATCATGTTTGTCAATCCAAGGCGCTTCATTCTTCTAAATAAGTAATTGCCTTATTGTCTTCTGATTCTTCATGGTACCACGTTTATGCTGGAATACTCGGACAAGACGTTTGGCTCTGTATTCGAAGCAATACAAAATATTGTTCAGTTACAAAAACAGTTAAATGAGAGTAGTGTCGTTTTTATTTACCTTTGCTAGGCGGTATTCTTTGGATTTTAGATACACCAGAATCGAAAATATTGGTGGAACCACAAATTCGCCGGTTCATCAGGTTAACTAGAAACCTGAGACATGTACAAATCAACAGCACTTGAATTTCCATCATTGAATTTTGCGAGGCGCTATATACTGAGTGACATTTCACTTACAATCAACCACTGGTGCTCTCGATTGCTTTGAGTGGAACCAAGAAGTGTTGTGAGAATGCCCCTTGGTTTCAAACGGTTGTATACATGGATCTGCAAGAATACGTTATCGAGCTATAAATCATGTTTGGCGGATGAAAGTTTTTCTTGTGACTAAAGGGGTAAAAAAATACCTGTAACACGTGGATTCGAATGTTTGTTGAACCATAAATACCTGAAGGTTGGCAGTCAAACTGTTTGGGACTAATTTCCTTCAAAATCCATGTTTCATGAATCTTCGAACTTCGTTCAGAGTTCCAGGACAAAAATTTAACGTGGTACCAGGAACCATGTACTCAAAATAACTAAAAAGCAAATGAAAATTACAAGTCGAGAATTGGAAACAAGTGACTGAAATATTGAAACTTATTCCTACCTTTGAAGTGTCCGAGACCGGTTGGCAAGTTAGTTTAGCTGAAGGTTGATTATTAAGGGACTATCAAAGGTTTTAATGCCGACAACGATAACGTTTGTTTCTGTGGTACCACGGGTACACATTTTTCTGAATGAGCGCTACGATCACCAGCCTCGAAATCCAGAATGGGAACTACGAAACATGATTAATTTCTAAATGAACTTTATAAGCCAATTGATCACTTTGAATTGAAACGAAAATATGATTAGGTTTACCTGTGTCCAGCAGTTAATTCGGTTGTCAGATGTGGTCGTATACTTCCGAATTCATTCGGTAGCAGATCCTTCTTCATATGGTTCCATGTTTCATACTTCGAGAGTGGACCCTTTATCATTTATCGAATTGTCCTGAATTCGCAAGCTTGATTTGCCTCGTTGTGGAATTACATTTTCACGACCTTTCGACGCAACTGTAACATAATTCAGTACATTGAAAATTGATTAAAATTGCATTCGCTGAACTAATTGGTACCAATATATTGACGTACTGAATTCCTTCCAAATAGATTTGAGCTGGAGCCGGCTGAATTTCTTGGTTGAATGTGAAATATTGCAGTCCTTTTTTAACCTGGTATGGAGGCTTCTGGCGATGGTACCAAAACATTTTCAGCCGGATAGCATATTATATGAATATGAAGAGTGCGGTCAGAATATCTGGTCACCTGCCACCAAAAGTAATTACAATCATATCTATCTGGTTAACTCAAAGATAACCCGTCGATTCAAGTACGAAACGACCATTCAATCTACGGTACACTTACCAACGAGAGCATAACTGGTACCACATAAGCTGTATTCTTCTTCGCCACCTGAAAATTGTAGAAATGAAGTTATTCCATCAATTATGCCTTGCGAGTTTTTGCAAATACTACCAAAAACCTCATTTTCAAACTTACGTTTTCATGCCAATATCGATAGACATGTCTGTTCAGCTCCATCAGGCTTCCGTCTGGTACCATCTGTACTTCTTACATCTATAATTTCATTGCGAGTTCCAGTCCCCTGTAGCAAAAATTGTGGCTCTCGATTCGTATTGGAGCGTTGATGGCCCTAGAAAATAAACATCACAGTTTAAAACCACCGAATTGTCAAGATTAGGAAATAAATGTGGAAATTTGCTTACTTCTCCTCCTTCATAGAACTGTACTTGTATTGAAGCAAATATGTATGTGGTTCCACAAAATAGGTGTCACAAACCAGTCCCTGCAAAACGCGAAAAAGCACAATGAGTTAAGTTGTTAACTACATCATCAACATTTTTCAAAACAGCTTTATATTCAAAAACTCACTCAAGTGTGACGAACGAAAGACCCAGTAACGTCTGATTACTTGCGAACAAAATGTTGTAACAATGGAACCAAACTGCAAACTGTCGTCACACATGACCTGTTAAAAGTACAACTTGATTTTGGAAACATTTTTCGTGGAACCACAATAAACCGGGTTTCATGGAGTCCACAAAGCAGTTATCATTGAACGGATTACTTTTAGAGACTAGTTCAAGAACATTTTATTGTTGTTATTTCTCACACAAGCTGCAGCTTCAGAAAATTCCAAACTTCAGGACACGTTTGTGGGACCACAGTAGATGGTACCGAGCAAAACTTCAGTTTCGAATGGGTGAAACTGGAATAGTCTGCAACGAGAAGAACCACAGGTTACAAATCAAATTTGGTGAATATTTATATCTTACTCAACTTGGTTGGTTCTCTTTTTACCTACCTCAATCTGGTCCGTAAATCAGCAATTTTCTGAACTTGCTCTAGCACCAGTGGATCCACGGATGAAGGGACACAGTAACTGGATCGCATAGAAATAGTTTGGTTTCAGATATCTCCTCCTACTTCTGGTTCCACGTAGATCCGTAATACCACATTGAGGCTTGTTTTACTCGTTGAATTTAAATCTACCTTTTGGAGTATTGGACTATTGACTGCCACTTGGTCATCGATGGCATCGATGCGAATCGCTACTATGGTACCAAGAGTATCTTCATGTTGAATTAAACCTGAAAAAAGACAAGGTACATTTTGTAATGGATAAAGTTCTGCAACTGGAAACAATCCCAATTTAACCACTAGAATGCTGGATATGAATAAAACAAGAATCAGCAAAATTACCTGTATCACCCTTTAAAATTGGTTGAGGAATGGTTAGGGTCTCCAATTGACAAACGGGGTTCGATGTGGGACAAACATTTACCCAGAATCTTCATTCTTCAATTGACTGGACTGTGGTACCACTGTATAATCTGGAATGAACGCAACAAACGTCATTGTTGTCAATGACCGAAAGATGTTGAAGTATTTATCATCATTACCGTGGCTTTCTCGAGAGATCCGCGAATTCTGGAACCACTATGGTTCAACCAAGGTTCTTCATTTCCGCTAATTACTTTGATGGTGTAGTACTTGATGATCGCGAAGAAAGTGAGACCGACTGAAACCCAAATGATTAGGAAGTTCACACGAAACCATCGGAAAAAGCTCAAGCTGAAGTTTCACAATAGTTTCAGCAAAACAACTTATTACAGGAGATCAAACTTACATGGTTCCAGAGCTTCGCTACAGTCAAAAGTCTAGGGTACTAGCAAATCTTCAAATTCACTTACTTTCTCCGACTGGGAAAAGAATCCCACAAGGGGTAAATTTGCGGGTGTAACAGTGTATTCACGGCAAAAACTTTTAAAACCTGCTACAAATCATTATTAGTTCACCTTGGAACCACGAAATAATTGCAACTATAATTCCAGTGTTTTACCGAATATAGACAAGCACCAGTACGTTGGACATGAATATCTATCCCATGTTGCCATTTCGTTGAAGTTTGCGTTGCTGGAGAATAAAGAAGAAAACATACGATAGTATTCTATCAATGAGATCACAATGCAACGTTAAAATTTCTTACCTCGACTTTGAAAAAAACATGTTGCACAGCAATACATATCGTAGGTACACGCAGACATTCTTGTGGTACCATTATGGTTGTTCGTGGTGATTCTGGTATTGGGCATAAAGAAATTTATGCACATTAGAAAAATCATGTTTCATGTTAACTTCCAAAAGTAGCTTGTATATATAAATAACTTTGTTGTACCTTTGTTTCTGGAAATTAAAATGCCCTTGAAGATGCAACTGCTCAATCCAGATAGTCGTTTCAGAACTTCAAGCCCAATGGAACCATCATCCGGTCTCTCTCTCACCTACAATAGAAACTTCATAGTATCAAGGGCTTAGTTAAAACTTCCAAAGTAGTAACGATGAGGCAGAACTCACTTTCAGGATTATTGGTTCGTGCACTTGTAACTTCACCTATGTATTGAAACAGACGATATGATCAACAACTACTATTCTGGAACCACGCTTCTATCTTCGGTTTATCGGATGCGGTGGTACTAACTTGAGCTGTATAAAATGCAGAGCAATATAAAACAAACTTGAAACCTGGTTATCACATGTTTTTAAAAGTCAACTTACCTTTCTCGACATTCACTCTTTTGTGTGTTGGAATGGTACCACTTAAGAACAAACAAAACTTGCACAAGGAACGACGCGGATTGAAGGTAGTGGAGCAAAACTTTGGAACATGGAACGGTCACAAGGAGGTTGAGTTAGCTGTTCGAAAAGAAAATCAAGAGTCACATTTTTTAACCGTTTTGCTGGATTTTGATTATTCACAATTTAACCATACCTCGAAGTTATTAATCTCACTTTTCTATTCGGTCCATGAAAATCATAAATTTCCACACGTGGTACCACAATGACATAGGTAATTTGATGATTCCGGATTGTATCACGGAAGGGAAACAAGTCACCTGGAAGTCCGAAAGTTAATTGTTTTATACTAGAATGGATCTGGTGGAAGGTAAACTGCCATAGAACATGATCCAGAAAATTTTGAGCTCACCTGGTTCAAATCGCGATCCGTTTTTGCACTTTCGAAAACGTTAACGTAGAAGCTTGAAAAACAACTATCAACTGTGTTTTGTGGCACCAATTAGCAAATAATTGTTCTGTATGTAGAACCACTCAAAAGCGACTGTATTCGAGTTAAAGGTTTTCACAAGTTACTGTTATGTATTTTATCAGGTGAAAAAAGGAACTTAAATGGGAACTTTGTTTAATTAATCTCCGAGAGAACCATACTTCCAAAGTAGTCAACGTGGTTCCAATAAATAGCACGGCGAATATTGAAACTGCGATAATCCCCGCCGAAATGTTTTCCTGTCATCGAGTAAACAAGCGGGATAAACTCGATGCAGCTATTGTTGATGCAAGCGGGATCACATTTCCTGCTTGCACGTTGGAGAAAAGACGTCTTTATGCGGCGTTCCAGCGGAAGCGCCTCTATCTTGAGGTGCATTAAAACGTTTGTTTTCAGGGCAGTCATTCCGTTCAGCCTTGCCAGCCTGGCTGATTTTCTGTACATCCTTGAAAACAACAGGCTATAGACGGCATTTCTCTCGTTTTCTCTAGCCGTTCGGACGATAAGGTGGCTGTTTTTTGGAGCCCAGGCGTTCTGGGACGGCAAATACCCTGTGACAGCCCTTTTTCAGACGCTTCAGACCTGCATTTTACCGGGAAACGACGCTTCAAGTGTGTCTGTGAGCAACGCAGGGAAGCACAACTGTCTCTCTTCGAAATAGTACAACGCCTTTGAAACGTTCATTACCTCCTGTTGCGATGGCGTGATTCAGAGACTTCAGCCCGAGATGGATTCCGCATGGTCGGTTTCACGTCAAGTTTTGGGGCAGCTTTCGGGGCAACTCGCGCACCAGACACGCCGAACCAACCTTGGGAGAGAGCGCCAGGGATGACGACGAAAAAAACGAGCTTCAACAACAGCCCCATCGTAGCGATTGGATTCTTGAAGATTCTCAACAAAGTGTTTTAAGCAACCGAGCAACTACAACCTCAAAGTTTTTTCTACACCACAACCACAAGTTTACTACACCACCTCAACTACAACTCTGAGACCAGATAATCTCCAACATGGCTCTACAGCATTACGGTCGTCAGTCAGTGCAAGGAAGATCAAAGGTGATGAATTGACAAATTTTACTCTTTGCGTGATGAGTTTTGCACAGACAAGATACTAATCACTCCACTTCTGTATTACAGGAAGATGGCAAAAGTGTTTCACGGGATGAGCACCGAAGAAGCTCGCTTCAAGAGCTGGGAAGTCACCGAGGGACTCTCTCTGCGCCCCAGAGCACTGGCTAAGCACGGATTCTTCAAATCAAGGCTGATGACGTCAAAGCTCTGATGTCCGGCATACACTGTGGCGGCAACTTTAATCCGCCAAACGATGACAGTTTTCGGTTGCGGCTGGAAGAGCGTCTGAACCTTGGAATGATTGCGATTCGAATGTTGAAGGCGCCGACTGACAGGTGAGCTGCTGTTGCTGGAAGAGCGTCTGAGGCCACGACTGTTGCATGATGTCAGTTTGGAGACCATCTGTGGACCGAGGCGAATACCCCTTCGCTGGGGTGCAAAAGGGCTTGAAGGCCTACAGCAGGTATGTCGGGGCTCCATGGTGAAAAGCTGAGGTGTTTTCACGTCAGTTGCGGCCGTTGTCAAGTAGTTTTTGGGACCAACTTTTATAAAGGCTCCAGTCGAGTCAAACATGCACTTCTTCAAAGTGGGTATTGGCAACGGCGCATCTTCTTGTATCCTCCGAATTCGTGTGTTGTATAAACCACGACTAATAACTGTTGCATACTTGAAGGAGCGGTGAATACCAAAACGGTGGTTCTGGAAAACATTTTCTTTTTCGATTACGTCCTCTTTTGGTTTCTTGACGGTACAAACTTCGCTAATATCTACAGAACCTGAAAAACAAAAAATCGAATAAGATCCAGTTTGCAACACACTTCAAATCCTGCCTTCAAAAATACACCACACTCAGTCCAATCATGCCTTCAAAAAATTAATTCCAACCTGGATCTCGAATATTCAGGGCGATTGGCTCTTAGCCCTTGTTCTGGCGAGTTTCCCACACCTTGTACTTCACACCACGATAATTAATACCAACAAGATTCAGTCCTGAAGTAAACCATTTCCTCTGCTGTTTTGGCAAATGGGGAATTCCTAGCTGTTGAAACAACTCTTTTTTAACTCTTGATCCCGATCCGTTTTC
>JAQGBJ010004529.1:0-10078 GCA_034698345.1 Sphaeridia pumilis | reverse complement strand
TGAATCAGAAGACCTGACAGACTGAGATTTCAGATATGAAAGAACTTGAGATTTGGAATCGGGAAAAGCGACGACGACGAGAGAGTTTATAAAACTAGAAAATCAACCTTAGGAAATTCATGACACTGAATCAATAGAAGCAACGACGATTTGAGCGTAGAGAACTCGAGATACGGAGAAACTAGAGACTGAAAATCGGAAGAAGCGACGATGATTAGTATTTGGAAATTTCACTATGAAGTTGAACAGACGACGAGGAATGAGTGTTGAAAACTCGAAATTTGAAACTGGCAGTAAGCAGTTTTACACTTGGCTAGGGTGGACCTGTATTGGCCCTGCTACTTACCAAATTTACAGAAACTGAAATGTTGCAGCTGAGAAGCAAACAACGACGACGATAGGATTTCTAAAGTCTACTAGGCTAGGAATTTCTAAACCTAACAAAAATTCTATGTGAATTGAGATGCTGAGCACGATTGCATCAGCGACGACGAAAGAAACAAGACGAATCTGAGCGCCATGGAATCAGAGCGGCAGATAGAGGAACTCGAAAGCTGAATAGCACGAGGCAGAATGTGAACACGAGGAGATAAATTGAGACGACGATATGTAAATAGTTACAAGGCACGAGAATTGATAACGAGATTAGAATATTGACTTGAAAAGCGACGATTTTGAAAGAAGAGAAATTTGCAAAGCGAACTGAACTTGATAAGCTGAATCAGAATTGCGAAAAGAAATATATGACCAACACTACTGCATACGTAATTTTGAATGACAGAAGCGCAGGATACGACGAGCGACAGAAATTGGAACCACGAAGCATGTGACTCACGACAAGAGGAACTTGACATTGAGAAATATGACAAGAACGTTTCAAAAACGACGCACCAGACTTGACTTAACTTGGAATGGCACTTGATTTTGAGAAAATGAGACTTGGATTTTGCATTGCTGACTGAACCAACAAGCGACGAGAGAGAATTTAGAAATTTGAGAGAATTTCGAAACGACGCACCAGACTTGACTTAACTTGGAATGGCACTTGATTTTGAGAAAGACTTTGCATTGCTGACTGAACCAACAAGCGACGAGAGAGAAAATTAGAAATGTGAGAGAATTTTGAAACGACGCACCAGACTTGACTTAACTTGGAATGGCACGAAATGACGACGCCCTAAACCTGACTTAACTTAGTTTAGCACTGAATTTTGAGAATACTTGAACACTGAATTGGACAAGCGACGAATAAAATCAGAATAGATTTTATAGAAAATTTGCTATGACCACTGAACGGAATAGCGACGAGAAATAATCTGAATAGATTGACGAGAACTTTGCTAAAACCACGGAACGGCATAGCGACGAGAAAGAAATAGATTGAAATTCTATTGAAAAAGGCTAAATTTTGAAGCCCTATAGCTGAGCAGAGAATTGCATCAGCGAGACGAGACGAATCACGACTGACTGGATGACGACGACGCGCCATGAGAAAGAAGCGACGGAAAAACTAACTAAATTTCGCGAAGACATGCGGACTTGAGAACACGAGGAGACAAAAGCTGGCTGACTACATTGTGACATGAGAAATCAAAACTGGCTATTTGCGACGATTGGAAAGAAAAGACGAGCGACGGAATGAGGAATGGGGATGAGAATAGCACAAATGGAGAAGCTAGGCCGGGAGTATCGTCGGCAGCTACCACCATGAGCCAGAACCACCAGTCAGACAAGAAATTTGTCTAACAATAGGACAAGGAATTTGAAATATGACGAGCGAGGAATATTGCGTAGGAAAGCGACGAGAGAGCAGTAAGAAGAATGTAAAGTTAAAACTTACCGAAAACTGAAGCGACACTACAGACGTAGCGGTGACCTCGAGAAACGTTGAAGAACGTGGAACGACGACGTGGAGATTATGACGACGAGAAAAATGACGAGAAATATGAATTTGAAGCACTCGAAGAAATTATGAGCACTATTTATGAATTCTACGCAGAAAACTTGAAAATGACGGAAAAGCAACGATACTGACCGACTGGACAGGGTTGTTACCCACGCATCTTATGTAAGCTCGGAAGAACCTTATGAAAGACTCTACGATAAATGAAAGATTGAGAGAAACTGGTAGACGGACGCAGGACGGATACCCCGCATCTTATGTAAGACTACGCGATCTGATGTAGGATTACTAGACCTAAACGTAGAATATGACGAGGATACGACGTGAAACAGAAAAGCTAACTCGAATTCTAGAGATAATTCTAAATGCGAAGCCTACGAATTGTAGATTCTTAGAAATTACGACGAAATGAAACTCGAGAACAAGACGACAAGGTTATTCTGAATAAAAGATACGAGCTGGAACGCTCGTTTATTCTGATCAAAACCATAAGTCAGAAACAAGAAAGAAACAATCACTGAATGACAAAATATGAGCTGAGCAGGTTTATATAGGCAGGCCGACAGGAGAACTTCCTGAGCGACGAGCTCACAAATATCAACTAAAAAGTTTGAATTCGCCGGTGCTCGGCGGATAAAACAACGATGTACGCAAGTGAATTTATTTGTTACGGAATTGTTACTGCGGTTATTTTGTTTGGATATTAAAATATCACAGGAGTACCTATGTCAAACATGAATTCAAGGTTAGGGAAACTCGTAGAACGTAAACTCGTTATAAGTCGTATTCACGGTTATTACTCTACTGTACAATATACCAAATAAAACACAATAAAACAAAAATTACGAGAATGCGGGCTCCAATATTTGAACATGTTCCTTAAGCTAATGATTGTTCCCGAAGAAGTGGGTGTGACTCAGAATATGGAACGTGATGGCGCTGATAGTAACTTTAGTTGGCGTCGCTATATGTCAACCAACTAAGCGGCACTTGGTGAACTTGTTTAACTTTGTTTTCGTAACATAAATTTTGATACCACTATTTTAACGAATTTCGTCAGAAAACTAGGATGTATGATAGTATTTTTACACTTATTGTCAAGGATACCCCAGTTTCTTGACGTCATCGTACGTCAGAATATCCCAGTGTTTTTATATTTTTTGTCAAGAAACTGGGATAGAGTTTTCCATATCCCAGTTGCCCATGTTAACTATCCCAGTATTCATACGCTCAAACCATTTCTGCTAATTCTTGAAAACATCTTTTGTGGACTTGCCTAGCAACAAATACATTTTCTGGTATTTTCTCTACTGCTTCTCTCTCTTTTTTCTCTATTTGGCTCCGTAGATTCTACATTCCTTCATGTTTTCTCTCGTCCTATTTTCCAGCTTGTTGTGTACATGAAAAGAACACGTGTATGTGGAGACTAGTTTGGCGAAACACAATAGCTTCCTGGACAAAGAATTCCAGAAGCTGCCTCAACGCTACAATTCCATATGATCATTCAATGTTCCCCACAGACAGACAGCGACGCTGCTCCTGGCTCTCATGAGCAAGTAATTAAATATCCTATTGTTATGGACAGCATTTGGGCCCGAATCCAAAGTCCACAATTCCTACAAACGAAACCTCATGTCCAGACCACCGGAAGAGCCAACTTCAAATCAACTTCTACGCAGCTATGTTACAGGTATTTTTGATACACAACTGTCTTTGTATTATGAACAAATATTTCGATCCTTCATTAAAACACAAAGCTTTCTGAATTTTGTCTCGCATATTTGTACAGACTATCCGGTTTTCGACACTTCGGATTTCCATGAATATATCCACTTTATTTGAAATTTGGTGACAGGCACTTGGATTCGGGTTGACAGCAAGGACATCTTGAAATTATGAATAGGAAATCCTAGATGCTTTCGGATTTCTGAAACGAAAAAGGAGGCTTTTTCCTACGGAGACGGTGAATCCAATAGAAATTCACGGACTGATGATCGTATATATACGTTACATTAGAAGCGTGAGGCAATCAAAGAAAAGCGTCAGTTCATCAAACTATCAAACCTTGTAGCATTCATAAGATTTGACGGGAAAATCAATACAAATATTGGCAAAAGTGTACTTACGCATTATGTAGCATTATTTGCCGGAAACGTGGATATGTAATACAAGCAAGCATTCACATGCGTCCTGTCCAATATGTGTTCATCAAACTTCATATCATCATCAGTAGTTACTTTTCTTCTGCAGGCAAAAAGGTAAAAATTTCTCTTAGCTTCAGGATAAAAACAAGTGATTTCTATACAAAACTCGCTCCGCTACTTTCACCCGTTCTTACGCAACTTGGCGTACGCCAGCAAACTCACTTGCAGCATGTATGGAAATATTTGCCCGCATATTCTTTGATTTTTGCTACAATCAAACTGCAGCTTTCTTTTCAGTATATTTTATATATGCTTAGAATCAGAACCCAGCTACTGTAGTCTTAACACAAAGAGAAGTTTTTGCTCACAGCACAAAGCGGTGCAAGAAACATGAACGACAAGTAACAAAATGCCGCTGGGAATAAGAAAACTTGATCTTCTTCTTCGATCAATCTCCATCGAATATCTGACTGACTGACCACCGCAAATTCACTTGACATGTTGACAACCGGTCGCGTTCACCTTGAAATGCTTATTTGAAGCAGCTGGTCAACATTTATTGGACCAACGACATGAGTCCTATTACACAAAATTCACAAACGTCGCATTCCCACAATGTCATCTTCAAATCAGGTGTCTGTCAGTTCCCATTGCCAAATAAGGCTTCTGCCCATTAAAATTGCACTTTGCCTATTACAACATTTTTAAATGAAGGCCAACCACACTGGTAGTTTACAGCATAAACAGTCATCCAGGCACTTACAGATCAAAATTCTCATGTCATGTCATAGGTTTTGCGGATAGAAAGTAAAGTTTTAGATGAACTGCATCTTTTGAAAAATGATCTTGGCAAAATATTCATTCTGTCAAGCTAACTATTAATCTTTTAGCGAAGTTCACCACAACCTGTCTCCTTTAAACTGTGAACACTTTGGTTCGTGTGCACAAGAATGAAAAATTACTCGTACCAGAAGTCTTCAAAATATACATGAAATCTCTAAACACAAAAGTCGTCTCAGTAGTTCTCAACCATTCGCAGGGAATTTAGGATTTCGAAACGGCTTTGACTTTCTACGAAAACAGACAAAATTCCCTCGTTTGCCTGCTCAAAGGAAAGTGTTGGACCTTTGATGATGATTATGTTTACCTACAAAACCAGTATTTTGGAGTTTCCTCATATGGAATAAACAGGGATTTCAATTCAAATCTTTTTTACGTGGTTTTTTTGATGAACGTTGAACTCGCAAGCACATGAACTCTGAGTTCTCTCATCGCAAGCATACCTTAATTTATTTGCATTGAAAACCTTCAATGTGAATACTGAGGACTGGAAGGCTTACACTTTGATTCAGCATCAAGGTCATCGGTTACAATCATCCGATCAAAAAGCAAGACTTCCATTTTAAAATGTTCGTCTAACATCTCGTCAGGTTCGCCAAAATTCTGAGAGTTAGAGACATTGGCATTGTGAGGGGATCAAGGGACAAGGTACCATCGAGCAATGTGTGGGCTCGATGGCCCCAGCGAAGGAGCTCCACCGGTCAGTTGCATCTGACCGGCAGAGCGAGAGAAACGGCAGGCTGTGCCAGGACACGAGTGAAGAAGCAACAAATAAACTTTTGTTCCAGAAACACCTGACTTTCCTTCAACCTCCGGTCTGACCATCTCAGGTCCGCTGGACAAGCTCTTGCGCTAGCACGCCTTCTTGACTGAAGCACTTGCTTCATTCCCACATATCACAATTTGATGGAGATGCGGGGTAACTTCGAAGTGTTGAAATCTAAAAGGTACGTAACAATTTTAAATTTTTCCGGAATCCTTTCACAAGCCAAGCAAAAGTTAGGTAGATTTTAAATGGATACGGTAACCCAAAGACTTGAGCAGTTGGAACTTGAGCACGGTATCCCGAGAGGCAACATAATTGAAAATGTTTCCGTCCCGGAACTGAAGTGAATCTACGGCAAAGGGTTCGATTTACTCTCATGAGTTCTGGAGGCAATTTTAATGTTAATTCGGCTCGTAAACCCTTCCCAATACAAGTCCTCCGGTGTCTTCCTCGATACCAGCGGATCCGTAGTAGTCTAGTCCACTTTAGGAAAGCGGAAGTTCTTGAAATTGATCTCCGTAACGCATCTCCGAACTAGAACTCTCGGTTTTGACCTTATTTTTTTATCTAACTTCTTACAAGTGCACTTTCCCGCTAGACTTTTACGGATTTGGTTCACTTTTCCCTAGGCGCTTTTGAACATTTTCCCCGTTTACCAGCCATCAATTCGAACCCGTCTTTTCTCTTTTGTCAAATTCTAAAAAACTTTCAGAGTTCCATTAAATTTTCAACCCTGTTTTCCCCTTTGTCAAGTTCCAAAATGCTTTTCAGGTTCCAGTAAATTTTCAAACCTGTTTTTCCTTCTGTCAAGTTCAAAAAATCCTCTATCGGTTCCATCATGTTCAAACCTGTTTTATTTTTGTCAAGATCAAAATCCTCTCTCCCGTTCCTTTAATATCCACACAGTTCCATTTTCCATTCACTGTATTTTTCATAATTGGGCGAGCATCCCGTTCAAAACGATCGTTCAGAGCTACATTTACTGGGAAATGCATGTCCTCTCAATCTCACGTACCACTACATTTTTCTTTTGCTGTCTGTCATAATTTGGCTAGTATTCTATCAAAATTGTAGTTCTATGCTACCTTTACTGGGAAAATTTATGTACTTTGATATCCAAATCTTCAGCCTGAAAAGGCTCTTCTCAGTCAATAAGGCCATGAACTGACCTTTTTGCAGCCAGTGTTGCATTCCTCGAAAAGCAGAATCATATAAACCCTTTGATTCTACATTAACCGTTGTAGGCTGGCGACAACAATCTGCGACGGCGACACATCAACATTCCAGTCTTACATTAATCTCTCAAGTCCAAAGCTTCCCAATTTCTATTTTGGGCAATCCTTCAATGAAAGGTCAACCATAAATATTTTGCCTTCTTCATCTGGTTTGAACCGTCTTGGAAAATTCGAGCGTATTAGTTTTTGAATGACATTCGTAACACAAGAGGGCCGTTTGACCTCAAAATCTGGTTGTCGGCAGACGAAAATACATTTTTAAGGGCAATAAAATTTAATGATCCCTTAAGCCTGGAAGAGACGAGGCCATTCAGGCGACAAAGGAAAAGTTAAGTTGAATCCAGGGCATAAGGACATGCCATTGGAATCCAAAAGCAAGGAAGATATTTACAGTGATCGGCAATGGCCCTTTGTGTGGGGTTACCGTATGGACCTTCACCGGTCCTATAAAACGGTTTTTCGCAACGGAGACAAGTTTCCTTAGTTGTGTCGTAAATTCATACATTTTGCGACAGCATGGGAAGTTATGATATTTTCTCGCTTCGGCCGCTAAAATGCAAAGGAAAAACGTCTAGAATTATTCGAAGGTGGTCAAAACGAACTTTATGTGCTGCCCTTGGTGCCATTGGGAAAAAATTTACTATCACTTTTATCAACCTATTCCAGGAGTGGGCGAAATTGAAGATAATTTCCCATTCTGGAGGAGATTGTGATTTGAATTGGTCTTGATTTAGATTTGTGTTTCTGACCGCTTCCGTTATTAGTTTTGGTTTCACGTTCGGTTATGTTTGCCAGCACGGTACATTGGAGTTCCAATCTTGGTTTCAGGAGCTGAAGGATTTGTTTTTGATTTCAATTTCAAATTCTGATAGGATTTTCTTGTTCACGGGCTACGATGCGTGTCAACACTGCGGTCGTTTGAAATTAGTTATAGCAGTTATGAACGCTTTTAGAACGGCTGCAAACGGACATTGAGAAACCCGCCATTGTGTGCGGGTTTTGACTTTTGATTTCAAAAGCGATGGAATTTCCGACTGAGCTTGGGGTCAGAATTGTCTGGTTTTCTGCAAGCCGGAAATGTCAGTTTTGGTTTCGGTGATTTGCGAGAGCAAATGTTTCGATTTCCAGATTAGTTCTTGGAATTAGCAAACGATAGTCCCGGTTTCCGTTAAGTTCCTGGTTACGGTCATAAAATCTTTCTCTCGTCTTGGACGTTTATTTTGCTACACTAGTAGGCCTTATGGTTTCCCGTTGATGATTTTTGTTGGTCTTGAAACTCGTGTCCGGTTCACTTTTGAAAATATTTCTTGGTGTCAAGAGACAGAGGATAGCTTCTAGTTGTGCAAAAGAATTTTAGTTTCTTCATTTTTATGTACCAGTTCAGGGCAATTTACATTGATAGGGTATTTGTGGTTCATTTTTCGAAATTCACGCTGGAATTGATTCACATAGTAACAAAAAATGTGCTCCTCGATGAGTTTATCTTATTTTTATCCAATACTGTTGTGCACAGTTTTTATTATCAAATATCCACCTGTGTAGCCTGGGCTTAACGTCTTTGCGTTTTATTGCTCACCAGCATCTTTGAAACCAAGAGGGATTGTCGCCGTTGGTTAAATGGCTCATCAGTTGTCAAAATACAGAAAAGTCTTTCATGTGGATGAATCTAGGCGGTGGTAAAAAAATCACCCAGTCAACCACTGGTCAAAACGTCCAAAAGAATCTTATAGCACCAGGGAAACTCACAATTTTTGTAGAAGGAGTAAGTGGAATCTAGCTTGCTTTGTCACCAGTATTTTGACTCGCGGATAACTGGAGATTCCCGTAAAGTATATAGTGGGGATGAATTAGGGGTTGTTCACATGGAAATAAGGGGAATTCAGGAAAAGGCACGCAACACTGCCTAATCCACCAAAGCGTCGTCGCAAACGCAACGGCTATGTCTTGCCACCTCTTTATTCCGAATCGGATAGCAACCCAAATACATCATCACTTTTGCCTCAAACGGTTAAACTCTCCCTGAAGTTGTCTTTTTTCACTCCTAACGCATATCAAAATGCCCTTCAGGGTACACACACATACTATAGAAACGAGCCAATACAACCTACAACATTTTTAATCAGCCTCAAGCCGGTATAATGTTTTGATTTCCCGTTTCACTAAATAACGCCACAATGTAGTTACCACTACGAGGGAATTTGCGCTCAGGCTGTTTTGCCCAACAATGTGGCACCGGACCTTCACTCACATACAAAATTTTGTACACTTTACTGCCTACAAAGGGCTTGGAGATAAACACGAATCGCAAAAATCACAACAGCTTAATCAATCAATGAAAGTAACAACGTTAACGCTCTGTGAGAAGTCCACCGGTTATAAATTTCTTCAGCCAAACCTTTTTGCACACACACAGGATTGACGTTTTGCAATCCTGCAGAATACACACTCGTTCCCTTGAATTCCAGCTAAAACTGCAAATTTTAGGATCAAGTGTGAAGTTTCTTGCAAAATGCCCTCGAATATGAAAACTGGGATAACTTTTGCACGCTTTCGCCCAAGCGTGAATAAATGGTTCGGCATAGAGTATATAGTATAAGGTGGACCGAATAAAACTGTTACTGCATTGAATTAACATCACTGCGAAGACCGCGGCAGAATGCTTGTGCTACTCTCAGTGTAATGCTTTGTTGTCGGATTTTGGCGGACTAGTAATAAAAGTACATACTAATTCCACACTGTTCTTGCTTATTGCTACGCATACAGTATTTCAGGAAACAACAGAAAGAAGCGGTTGACTTGTTTGTTCCTTGAAATTCAGATGCAATTTAGAGACAGTGGGCCTCCAAAATTAATGGACTACAAAGAGGCTATGTTATGATGCCTGGAAAGAAGCAATTAGACCCAAGGATATGCCGTCATGGACTTAGGGCTGAATATTGTAAGCTCGGAAGAACCTTATGAAAGACTCTACGATAAATGAGAGATTGAGAGAAACTGGTAGACGGACGCAGGACGGATACCCCGCATCTTATGTAAGACTACGCGATCTGATGTAGGATTACTAGACCTAAACGTAGAATATGACGAGGATACGACGTGAAACAGAAAAGCTAACTCGAATTCTAGAGATAATTCTAAATGCGAAGCCTACGAATTGTAGATTCTTAGAAATTACGACGAAATGAAACTC
>JAQGBJ010004528.1:0-10082 GCA_034698345.1 Sphaeridia pumilis | reverse complement strand
TTTATTCCCGTTCTACAGTTTTTGTATCTTGGTGACAATGTGTATGGCATATGCACACTTATGAGACTGTCGCCGAATGCGACGACAATGCACCCGCTTTCTAAAGAATGGCGTTTGCACTTTTTACAAGCGCATACATACGCACCAGCAGCCACGGTTGCCATTTCTTGCTATCGTTTAAGTTCCATCTCCCATTTCTTTATGGAGATCACAATTGAATTCCAGAAAGAGCATCATAGGTAACGCACACCCTTTTCCAAGATCTTGACACTTGATTAAATCTTAAATCTCTCTCCAGACTTTCTGGCTCGAGATCTACTTTCCCCAACAAGCTTTCTTGTCTTGGTTTTTCGCTCCAGAAACATTTGAAATTGAGTTGTTCTTTTTCGGTTCATGAACTTCTCTTCAGCGTAGCTCATCATCCCACTGGTAAGAAAAGAAACGTATTAAAGTGCACAAGGCTATAAGAATCACAGTTCCGCCAAAAGTAACTTGATTTCTACTCCTCAGGATGATCTTCAAATGTAGAGTGGAAATTGATTTTATGCATTCGAGTGCAACGATGAACGAACTTGCAGTGTCCTCCGTTGGATTTGTAAGTAAATCGATTTGGAGCTATGAATGTGTAGCCAAGATCGGTTATAGTGGCTCAAACAACAATGGATGATAAATGTACTCCCGGCGATAAATATATGCATTTGCAATCTGTGACGAAACAGTGGATATATTCACGAAACGTACCTCCGATGAACAAACGTCACCTATGAGTAATCTGGTTTAACGATGTTGGCAGTATGACAATCTGATTTTTACTTCCAGTGCAAGTTTTTGTTCTGATTGTTTGAAATGAACGGCAAGGGCATGGAAACTTTTGCTCTTTTAGTTTTGCTGTACACTTTTCCCGGTGCGAACAGTATACTCGAAGAGGTCAGACGAAACGCATCTTGAGTCTATTTTTTGAATTTTATTTTTTGAAGCTAACAATAATTAATTTCAGCTAGAAATGGAACGTGTAGTGAATGAAACACATGAAGCCAAAGAAAGAATTACAAATCCTTTGGAGAGCAGATCTGTTGTAGCAGTTAAACTTGTGAGTTTCAATGTAACACTTTACTAAAACGTTTGGTGCATTTAATACAATCAAAAGAATTTGCTCTAGAATTCCAGCAGCCTCCCAGTGATATTATTTAAGCAGCAAAGAACAGTGGACAATCCAAGCACATTTGGCCTTCCTGTTAACCTTGACCCGGAAGAATGCGTCCATTCAACATTTTTGCACGTTTTCATGCCGCCCATCACATTTCCGACGGCAAACAATATGAAAGAATTGGAATCTAACCCGCCGTGCACTTGGAATTTCTTTGTGAGTCATTTTACCGTTTTTGTGATCAAATCAACCAAATTTTCTAACCTTTGTGCTAGGGAGTTGAAGCTTGTGTGCCCTCAATAACGTGTCAAACTTTCGAACTTCCTGAAGACTGCGACAAGGACTACGTCTTCATCAAGGATGGCAGTGGAGGAAAACAAAAGTTTTGTGGCACCACAGGCCCAAGTAATACAATCGCCTCAAGCTCTTTAAGAGACCTTTTTGTCACATTGCAAACCTCTGATGCAAGCAAGGTCAAGATAAACTGTACTGTGAAGTGCACCGAAAGAGGAATCGGAAAATTACTCAGTGACAAGACAAGGCCTAAAAAAGAACGCAAATGCTGTACGGTCGATCAAACTGAAAACAAAACTTTTCTTTAAATCTTGAGAGTTTACGTTTTCCAAAAATTTCAGTTTGCGGGGTTCGAGCAAATGCTAACCGAATTGTAAACGGCTATCAAGGGAAGAAAGGCGAATATCCATGGCTTGTGGCAGCTGTCGAAGCGAATACTCGACAACCATTTTGTGGAGGTTCAATCGTCAACAACAAATTTATTCTCACCGCCGCTCATTGTTTCAAAGGCAAATTCACAGACTACCGGAGGGTCCAGTTTCTGGCTCAGGCTCATGAATTGGACGTCACTCCAAATTCCAATGTGTTGTAGGTTTAGATAAAATTTAGGTCTAAACTTTGGCTTTTTTGTGAATTAATTTTAATGCTTTTCGTGTGTCCTTCAGGCGAACCAAAGCTGAACCAAAATATTATTCACAAGAGGAGCTTGCAAAAATTGATATGTCGGACAATACAATCAGATACAGCATTGAAGAAGTCATTCTGCATCCGTTATACGTTTCAGAGTAGGTATCCGATTTCAAATACAGCCCAATTGCAAGTACACATTTGCTGTCCTGCTTGAATAATTGAATTTTTCTAGAACCAACGACTACGATATTGCTCTCGTCCGAATCAATGGAACTATCAACATCAAATCGAAAACACAAACGCCAATATGTCTACCTCCACCCAAAGCGTATCATAACACTTACGCCAACAAAATCGCAATTGTTGCAGGTTGGGGCCTTCAAGGTACCGACTCCGCGGGTACTGCGGCAGACATGCAAAAATTGAACGTAACAGTGTTCAGTCAGAGTGATTGCCGGCGCTTTTACGGTCATCGAGTTAACAAACGAATGCTGTGTGCCGGCTACAGAGAAGGCGGTAGAGATTCTTGTATGGTAAATGCACAAGGTTTCTGTGATAACGACGCCTTCAACTGTCGCCACCTTCATTAATCTTGGCTGCGTTTAAATCGCACAGGGAGACAGCGGCGGTCCCTTGGTTCTTGAAGCGTTTCCAAAGTTGTGGATGCAAATCGGAGCTGTGTCTTGGGGAGAAGGATGTGCCGAGAAGGAAAACCCTGGAGTTTACGTCCGAATGACAGGTGCATTTTTTATCCGAGTGCACGGTGCAAAATGGTGCGTCTTCCGCTTTTGATCTGGTTTCTTCAAGTTCTTTTGTCTGCTTCCAGAGATGAGTCAATGGATCAATCATGTATCAAACGAACATGCAGCTCTCTGGTGTGAATCGCCTCCGTCACTGTTTCGCCGTGGATAATACCAATTACCTTATTCCTTCAAAATTTCCGCGTAGAAGAATCAAGCGGACGGAGGACAAGAACATCAGCAAAAAATTTGAAACACTGTCGGAATATTGGCAATATTGTACTGCTTCATTGGTGAAAATGTGACGGAAGTAAAAATAATGTACAAAAGTACTTACGCACAAATATATATGTACGTGAAGAAACTGCAAGTTTATACTTTGTGGTCCGTTTGTGCTAGAGTGTATATATTTGAAATTGGTCAGCCACTTGAACCACATATGGAATTTCTTGAAATTGCTGTAGACAGCACCGCAAGTCGGGGAAGAAAGAAAGCCAATCAGATTACATAAGCAGCTGGCACAGAATGGGATTTGGAAAGTCAAATCACGAATTTCAACAGAATTATTGATAGAGGGAGACTATTAAGAAGAAAATAAAAGGAGAAACATTCATTCATGGCTGGTCTCCACGTTATTTACACAATATTGTGGTCCACCAATGGAGCGTGCCCAGCGTACGGGCCCACAACGGACGTCCTAGAAAATCTCAATTCTCTTTCTTCCTTTTGCCGCCGTCTACGAGTGTACATATATTTGACGCTTTCAAGAACACGCACGAACGACAGAGAAATTCGACTTTCTTCCCCCTCTATGCAGCGTTTGGTGCACGTTTAAAGCGTTTTATCCTCTCAAGGAGAATCCCTACTGTTGTATTAAAACATTTTCTTGGACTGCGATACAGCTGTCTGGCAACATTAGAGCAGGGGAATGCAGCTACCTACCCGCTGCAACAATTGCTTTCTCCAACCCCGCTGCTGCTTCTTGACTCGAGAATTTCATCCCTGTTCTGCTTTTCTTCTTTCTTTCTTCGAGTCCGGTATAAAGAGAAAATCGGCGCGCTTTCACCCCTGCCGAGAAACTTACCCTCTCCAAAACAATCTTTGTCGTATGGCGTTCAGCATATGCTCTCATACTCACGTTTCTAATGAATGAAGAGACGAAACCTTGCATTATTTAGAAGCCTAAGTGCTAACTTGCTCGTCTTGGAACAAGGGATGAAAATGACACTGGCTCTCATGAGACGGACCAGCCCGTACCAAACCCTTGTAAGTACCACTTGCACCAGTAGCACACCCGTAGAACGCCGCTTAACTTCCCGGCATCCCTTGCTCAACAAATTTCCACACCCTTCTTCAACTTTCTCCGAAAAATCCTTTCCGTCCAAATGGCCGCGTCGTCTGCCCGCTATTACAAAATCTACACAACCAACTTCGACGATTCCAGAAATTTCATGTCTGGGAAATCTTGGTACTTGTCCAAGAAAGTGTCTTGATTACAGATCTAGTCCCTCTGGTGACTTGAGCAATATCACAAGCAGCAGCTCGACAACCAGATTGACTGAAAGTCTGATCTTCGTATGTGGGATTTCAGATAGCTGTATAGATAGGCGGGACCAACCTAATCTAGAAGAATACTTAATGACAATGATAGACTCCCGCAAACGATTCTATGCTAAGCCAAAGCAAGACGTACTTGTTATTCTTGGCTTTCACGTGTCCTAAACCCGACTTAAGAAGTACATGGCAGTTAAATGAATAGGTATAATTGCATCAAGGCCGATTGCACTAAAGATGTTGGTGGGGTCGTAGGGAAGATTATCATTAGATGCCACAAAAGTATTTCCTTTTGATTATCTCCAACAATAAATCCCAACAAGGACCAGGCAAAGGGCGGTCATTGCGGTTGAACTAACAAACAGTCCAATGTTCAAGCGGTAATTTGTCACTACTGAAAGCCGTAGCCACAAGAATTAATTAACTTGCCCAAAATCTCTTCCTTTCTCGCTTTATGCAGCTATCAAATTAGTCAGTATTCTTATACGGCTGAAATACATCGATCACTATACTACCGTTGCTTTGCCTTGAGCTAGCGTCTCTAAGCCTAGAATCTCGGCTTGCTCCTGAACACAGCGGGGTCAATCGACATTAAATTGTACCGTTGAAAGCCTGGTGATTCAGACTTCACAAGCTATCATTAGCTAGCATGGAAACGATTCTATTCTGCCATTTAGTTGCGTTGATTAGAATGGTTAAGTACCTCCGATATTCGGCCGATTTATCGTTACAAGAACGATTTTTGAACTGATTGTGCAATCGGCGCAAATGAATATGAATACGATCTGTCATATGATTTTTTGTTTCTTCAACTTGTTTACAACGACACCACAACGTTTTTGCATCAAAACAAACAAGCAATTCTATACATTAAAGCATTGTCAGCAATGGCGAAAATGCGCTAATTCAAAACATTAGAAGATGTAAACAAGCTGAGGTTGCAAATAATTCAGACGTAACATACACCGTGGGGGAAGAATGGAAATGACCAGCGAGAACGCTTTACTTTGGAAACAAAACGAAAGTTTGTTAATTGCCAATTGGCTTCAACGTTGACTGAACGAATCGCCACTGGAAATATGTACAGCGCCCTTACGGTAATTGTGGGAGAGAGCTAAAAAATGACGCTGTTCAGATAAAGATAAGAGATGCAAGATTGCAGTATTTAAACGGCGGCAAATTCCTGAAGTGTTGGGTAGCAGCAGCTTGAACGAGCGCATTCTTGACATCGACGTGACTAGTTAAGCTTCTAGCTTTAAGTAGTTTTTCTAAAGAGTTCCCTGTGAAAATCAGTTTTTTCAGTTTTTATGAAACGATTATTCGAACTGCCGTGATCCTAAAGTACAGTTTTAGTTCTAGGGTGTAGACATAACCCATAGTCCAAAATGACGCCGCTGATCTACCTGTTTCCGAGTCCGGAGACTTGCCTCTTATTTGCGATTTTTGTAACAACATCTACCTGGTTTTATATCCAGAGAATGACTCGATTGACGTTGCTCAGCCGAAATGGTATCCAAGGGCCTAGACCAAATTTTTTCACTGGAAATTGGCAACAACTCCAGGCTGTTCCGAACGTGCCCTTTGACTCTGAGATGACTAGAAGGTAAGAGCGTATTTTTATTTCAAAATTTTCGTGAATGTTGAAAAAGATATTTTTTTAGATTGTTTGTAACAAAAATTTCCTTGTTTTTCTTCTAGGTATGGACCTAATTCCGGCTACTACATGGGAGCAAAGCCAGTCATCTTGACCAGCAGTCCTGAAGTTTTGCAAATCATGCAAAAGGACAAGAACACAAAGGCCTTATTCAACAACCGCCCTCGCAAAGTTCCAGGCGGCATCAGCCCAAATCCGAGCAGGTCACTCATGCTAGGCAACCTACCCAAGGAAGAATGGCAATTTATGAGGAAGATTGTCGAAAAGGGCTTCTCTGGAAACATTCTTCGATCCATGCTGGAACCCATCAAGTCAGAAGTAGCCAAGCTCATCTCTATCCTCGATTCACAAACTGAAGAGCACGACTTCCTACGTCGGTTCCAGCTACTCATTTTGGCCATCATTGGAAAAGTTGTAATGGGAGTCGATTCGGACATGCAGACCAGGGCTGACGACCAACTACTTCAAGCTGTCCAAGCCGAATTCAACAAGAGCATGAAGGGCTGGCTGACCAAGCTGTACCTGTGCTTACCAGAGCTGACGAGACCTTTATCATTCATCAGATGCCTGTCTTCCAAACACTGCGAATCACCATTGTTCCGCCTCGGCTACGAAGCGCTTGAAAAGAGTACAGGGACTTCGGATGAGCGACCAAGTACCTTTGTAGATCACATGAAGCGTTTCTCGGGGCTATCAAAGCAACAGATTGTGGCCAATGCAGTACTGATGTTCGAAGCTGGATATGAAACAACTAGCAGCAATTTGGCCTTCACCATTCATCTGTTAGCCTATCATCCGAATGTGCAGAAGAAACTACGAAAAGAAATTCGGAAACAGCGCAAATTACATCCCGATGACGACATGAAGTTTCTCCACAGTTTGAACTTGCTCCATGCTTGCGTTCTTGAAGCTCTGAGAATGTACCCACCACAGACTACGTTTGTTAACAGGTAAATTACAAGTTCCAAAAATTTCAGCATATTAAATATTTTTTTGCAATTTTTTCTAAACAAAAGTTTTCGATATTTCAGATCAGCCGACAAGGACGTGCAAGTGAGTCCGTCAATGACGATTCCTAAAGATGTGCAAGTTCAAGCAGGAATTATCCAGTTACACTCGGACCCTGCAGTCTGGAGTAGCCCTCAAAAGTTCATGCCCGGCCGCTTTCTTGGTGACAATCGACATGTCCAGCGTGAGTGCAAATATCAGGCCTTCGGACAAGGATCCAGAGCTTGCGTCGGAAAAGAGCTAGCAATGATTATGATTAAGTATACGCTAGCAGAGATTCTGGTCAGATATAAAATAGTTCCTTCGAAGCAGACAGAAAAGAAGGGAAAAGTATCGATTGATTACAAAACTGCAACTATGACGCCAAAGTTTGGTAGCTTCGCTAGCCTAGTCCCAATTTAAGCATTGCGTTTTGCATTAGCCCTTACGTTAGGGATTTGATCTTCTGAATCCTAGTTGACTTAGACATTTATGTTTGACGCTTACATGAAGTTTTTGCCTTGTAGTACCTTGACCAGCCATACCGTAATAATTTTAAGTTGTATTTATCGACTGACATATATACCAAATACCTATACTAGAAACGGAAGAGCAGCTTGTTGTTCTTCATTTTACATAACTAATAGTCATTAGTCTAGGTTACGTCTGGAACTTTCGATAAGAGGTCGAGAATTAATTGAATTGCTGTTTACATGACTTACGGCTGTATGTACCGTACGCGATGAAAATATTCCTTTCAGATACTCAGAATAAACAAACACGCTTGACATAACTTTATTGTCGTTTCCACCTCTTCATTTCTCAAGTCGAAAATTCTGCTTGGACTCAATTCTGTTAGGCTCAAATTGGTTCAGCTAGCTGGTAGTTTGCTTCACGTCCGAATAGCGTTCTCCAAGTTCTAGAGAATGGCAATCGATATATACGTCCTAAGTGCGCTTTTGAGCGTGATCCTATACCTGATATTTCGCAACAGCAAAAGGGTAAATTTGCCTCCAAGTGAGTTTCTAGACGTATAATTTGCGATAGCCTCTATCAAATATGTGAGCTAACCCAATTTCTGTACACGTATTAAATTATAGGTCCACCGTCCCTTCCGGTGGTTGGCCATGTACCTTTTCTAACGATGGAGCCTCATAAGAAGCTCGCCAGTTGGGCCAAGCAATATGGTCCCGTGCTAATGTTGAAATTAGCCAAGTTCAGAATGGTAGTTATCTCCGACCCAGCAATAGCCCGACAAGCTTACAGCGACCCTGCCTTGCTGGGTAGACCAGACTTTCCTATCATTGACGTTTATTGCGAGGGTCAAAATGGTATGACAAAATTATATGGTTATGACATGAGGTAAACTCAGCCGGTTTTTCAAGTCAACTCTTTCGGTTTCGTAGGTTTGTTTGGATCTCAAGGACAAACTTGGACAGTAATACGAACATTCACACTTCGACAACTGCATGAGATGGGTTTTGGAAAGAGCAAAATACACGACATGTACTTGAAGGAAGTAAGCGAGTTCATACAAGATCTAAAGAAATTGAATGGACAAAGTGTCTGCTTGAACCGCAAGTTTAGCTTGGCTGCGATCAACGCATTGTGGATACTATTAACGGGAATTCGTTTGAAGCATGATGATCCGGAGTTGTCCAACATTTTGAGTACTCAAACGAGGTAACGCGGTAATGCCGTTGATAACGGCTCACTGCTGTAAATATTAACTACCGTAGAAAAACTAATGAAATGCGTTCAGAGTCTTCCAAGGCTTGAGTAGATCACCCCTGTGCCTGTTCTTTCCAAAGCTTGCCAAGATGATTCCAGAGTATAGTGGCTGGAAATCGTGGGAGACTGGAATCCAGAAGTTCAAACGAGCCATGGCCAAACCTGTTGATGACCACATGCAAGACTTTTTACCTGAAAGAGAGCCCAGAGATTTCATCGACACATTTCTCCAACAAATCCATCAAGCATCAGATCAAGAATCGCCTTTTTATGACGGACAAGGAAGTACTAGACTTCAATAATTGGTAATCTCGATTAGAGCAAAAAATTAAAGGATTTTTTTTATTTCAGAAATACACTTGAAAAATTTAATTGGCGAACTTTTCGGAGCTGGCTGCGAGACGACAGCACAGACTTTGGCGTTCGGAATTTTGTACTTGGCGAAATATGAAGACAAACAAAACAAATTGCAGGCTGAGCTAGATACGGTGACTAAGAGTCAAGAGTTTGTCAAGCTAAGCGACAGAAAAAAGTACGTGGTCTAAAACAAGAACAGTTACCGTTTTCCTAGATGACTTGAAATGAAGCTAATGTGATTTTTTACTCAGGATGCCATATTGCCAAGCGGTAATTTTGGAAACTCTTCGAAAATCAACTATTACACCGTTCGGCATTTTCCATGCTGCGATTGAAACGACAACCTTAGCGGGCTACAGTATTCCTAAAGGCACTTGGGTATGCGTCAATCAAGATTTTGTGCACCATAATCCAAAAGTGTGGGAAAACCCTCAAGAGTTCAACCCTGAGAGATTCCTGACGACAGATGGCGCGAGTGTTCAAGCTGGACTCGAATGGTTCATCCCCTTCTCGACTGGAAAGCGTTCTTGCCCAGGAGAAAGTTTGGCCAAAGACGGGGTGTTTCTCTTTCTTGCGAACATGTTCAAACATTTCAATGTCAAACTGGATCCTGCCCACCCGGTCCCGTCCATGGAGGGGAGCACTGGACTTTTTCGTTTCTGTGACTACTACAACGTGATTGCGACTGAACGAAAAACAGACAACTCAGTTACCTCTAACAAAGGTTGATTTTGAATGTATATCAAGCTCTTTGGTAAACATCTACAAGTCGACAGTAGGTTTTGTAATTAACACATGTTTCAATTGGTCATGGTTAATAAATTGAATCACGTTTTGTTTCTTTGAATGGCTTGATTCATAAAATAAATTCCTTCCCCTGAGACGACGGAAGGGTTATGACAAGCTAACGCGGGGTTGTTTGGGCATTTTTCGGAATTCTAACAAAGAATTATGCTGACAATTTTTTCATATCCGATGAAATATTGGG
>JAQGBJ010004527.1:0-10085 GCA_034698345.1 Sphaeridia pumilis | reverse complement strand
ACATGCGCGAACAAGAAAACAACTTGAGAGAGCTTTCAAGGGATGTGCTTCTCAGCCGTTTGTTTCAGGGTAAGTTTTACAGTTCCTGTTACTGCTCTTCATAAAAAATATCAGGACGCTCATAGATGGCGCTGTTACAGATCCCAACTTCGAACTGAAGACGCTGCTGTTGACATTCTCAAGTCTATTGCTGAAGAACATCCTGAGGAACGTGACAGAGTTCTGACACGCCTTGTGCAGAATTACGGCAATAAACTTGAGTTTAGTGATGTTTTCACGCTGTTGGCTGCGCTAGCTCCAGCGACGATGGAAGATGACGATTTACCTGGACATTTGGTGAGTTGATACAAAAGAAAGCTCACTTTTCTTGCTAAAGTTAAGCCTGTATTCACACACCTGCTGCCAATGTGTTTTTGGTTTCAGCCCTATTTTGAACCATACAGTCACTCCGGCTACAGGTCGAAAAATATGCTGCCAAGCCTAAAAAAATATGTCAAAAAGATGAAAGGATTGAAGGAAAATTCTGATTAAGCATCCGCTTGCAAGTAGTTTAGTTGCATTTCAGCAGTTTTATTTGAAGCAAAAATCATGCAGTGAGTTTACGAATTTCTGTGCAGCAAATGTCGGTTCCGGTTGCACCTCACTGTCACTTTGTCCAAAAGCTCTTAAGACATATAACATTTGAGAGAGAAAATCACTTGAATCAAGGTTGTTTGTAATTGTTATTATCTTTTCATTTTCAACTTGGAACTTCCAATGTGCTAGAAATTATTGAACGATTATGAAATTCTGAATTTATAACCCTTTAAACGGATCATCAAGCCGTGCGTTGCGTTGTCTTCTGAAGTATAATCGAATTTTCCTTTTAAATGTCAATCACTGGAAATCTTACGAGTTTTTACCACTTCTGGCAGCAACTAGTGTCTATCTTGCCATGGGTTGAAGCTGTTTTTCGTAAGATATTGCCACACGCTAGTCATAAAAAAGTTAAAACTCGAAAAATTTTGATCATTACCCGTAATTATAAAAAGTCCGAGTCCTGGCAGCACAACACTGCCTTATGATTATTTTTTTGATTATGTAACCCTTTAAAGTATGGGGGACATTATGGGAAGGAGGTGAGATTTTTTGGCCCAAATGCGATCGCTGTGTGTACTTTAATCGGTACTACAGCGGTACTACTCTTCTGTATCTATTAATTCTGGTTTGCGAATTTTGCTCCGTTTAGGAAAGATGAAGAAATTCGCAAGCTTGTATTTTTTCATTTTAATAAAGCCCAGTTGAAGCAATGTCAGTTAATCTTTGACCCTAGAACCGTTAAATTCTTTATCCGAAGCTGCAAAGTCTTCAGCTTCATAGTCTTCGGTATCTTCGAGCCGCTTAACGTTGCTCCAAGCTCCGACTAGCGAAAGCGAAAATGAGTTGTCGCTTCAGCTCCAGAAACCAGAACTTGTTTTTCGTCCGTGGCGTTTCGAGCGTTGAAGTAGAGTTCAGAACAGGGAATGAAAATGAAGGATGACGCCTTCGTCTTCAGCTTCGGGCTTGCTTTGAAATATATAGGATTTCCCTCTTCTGTAAAAGCGCCATCTGGCGGCCGTCTAGTGTTTTGATCTTGTGGTTGTTTGAAGTAGATTTGCGGGATTTTGTTTGAATCGCGACATAGTGCTTCAGCAGGACTCTCGTGGAAATGGACAAAATACGATGGAGTATTGGATATCACAAAAATAGGAAACGTTTCTGAATTTTTGTCGAAAGAGGACAAACTCCGGACTTAGTGGGGACTTGAGATATTCGATCTTCGAGGCTTGTTACGAAAGCCACAATGAGATTTAAAGTTAGCAGAATACTGGCCGTTTTGAAAGATAATCAAAAGGACATTTTCTTCAAAAGAAACACAGCGTATAATAGGAACGACAACTCGAGAAAGAATGATGGTATACTTTTGTTCTCTTCAGCTCGAGATATCCTTGGTAACCAAAACCTTCCTTCAGTAGGCGTAGTGGACACAGTGAACAGAAAACTTGCTCGATGTTTTTCAAAACTCAAGACTTGAAAAACGCAAGAACTGCGTATACAATTCACTCTTGAAATCAGATTTTGAATTTTGAACATTCGAATTTGGCGCCTCATTTAAAACCGCTATGGAATAAGGTGCAGGAAGGGTGAATTCGCCCAACAGAATCAATGTAATGAAGCTTTTTGCAGCCCACAAACTGATTATCCTGACTCGACTCAATGATACAAACGAGAAGCGTGTTAAACAAATGCGGCCGACAATCAACGATGGCGTAACGATGTAGCGGCAAAACGGCAAATGCCACTTGCTCTTCTTCCCAGTTGTCTATCAAAGCACCATGTACAAGCTATCGACTATTGTGTTCGTCCAAAATGATATGAAACACTTGAGAAAAGATCAATTAAGTTGACACGTTTCAGCGTAGTTAGGACATTCATATTTTTTATATATTTTTAAACATCAATATGCCGTTATAAACGACTATTTGCAGACGCGACAAATACCAACAATCATTCATGAAAACACACAACTAGGCTTTGCAGTAAATTAGTATGAATCGTGGTCATTCGAGGTTTGGAAATTCTCTAAGGAAGACGCTGTCTGTTAGCTGTCAAAGTGTTGAAATTGCTGCGTGTAAATTTTTGTGTATTTTGTATTGTTAAATTAATATAATGCTAGCGACTGTGCTGACGATGAAATCCAGGTAGATGAGGTCCGACTCGCGTTCAAACGTCCGAAAACTGCCAACTTGAACGCCTTTGGGCGAAATCGCCGCAAGTCTCCGATCCAACGCTTTGAAGTTAAGCAGCTCCCGCTTTGCTCTCTGAAGTCCGGCGCTGACTCCGTTGGCGCGATGGTACATCGTCGGAAATGCGATGCTGGCAGCAATGCTTCCGTACGCGGAGATTACCAAGAAGAGCAAATTGCCACGGAAATCCAGAATTAGTAGCGCCGATGAGAAGGATACGCTTACAGTTAAACAGACCAACTTGATGAGGAAGATGGCGCTCGCGTTGCCAATGTTGAAAACCCGGATTGCAGTGACAAGTTCGTGCAGCCTCTGCCAGACTTGTTCCTCTGCTCTGGCGTTTGGAATGCGCCTTTTGCAGCTGTAAATAAAAAACAGGAAATTGAAAAGCTTACAGCGGCAAAAAATATAGGATTTACCTTTCGAGCAGTTGGTTCATGACGCTCGTCCACGTTTCCAAAAACAACATGTGGCACATAGCCATCATACAACCTACACATATTGCAACAAAGCATGACCAAAAGTCAGCGGCGGTTGCCATGGCGACAAGCGCGCCGTAAGTTTGTCCAGGGGTCAAAAGGTCTTCTTCGAACGCCCAATTCACAGCGAAGCTGAACTGAATTACCAACTGCGGGTTGAGCAAGAGCAAAGCGTTGATGGCCAAAATAAGCATCAACGCTACTGGCGCGTAAACGCACATGAACCAGACCATCAACTTTGGCGACTTGACCGTCGATTTGTGTTTGAGAATGAAATTCCACGTCGTCGCAAGACAGCCTGCTTCGCAGGACAAAACCGAATATCCGATGCAAGTCGCCGCTAAGCAACCGACGAGCATCACCAAATACAGGGGCAGAAAAAACGGGTTCCAAAATCGGTCGAAGGTCAGACCCAGATTCACGCCTCCGGCGACAAACAGCGTCCGAAGCCAAACAAGGCCGAGACTCGCAGTCCAGAGGGCGCGCTTGAACAAAAACGCATCGACCAAAACCTTTCCGTTCTTGATACCAAAAGGCGCCCCGCAAATGATGGAGAAGAAGCGCAGATACTTCAGATTGGCGAGAACCGCCGTTTCGAACGTCACCGAGTTCAACCATTTGATTGATCCAGCGACGCTGCGACCTAGATTTCGTTTCAAAGTTTTGCAAAGTTGTTCCATTATTTTGCGAATATTGCGAATGATTTTTGACTTCATGATAAATTATGATTTGGAACTTGAAATTCAGTTGGCGTAAGGTTATTAGTCAGGTGCTGGCGGTGTGCTAAAGCGTTCTGATGCGGACTTGCGACTTGGTGTTTGTTTGCTCTCTACTGTCCACTTGACGGCTGTTATAAAATTCGTCAATTTCACTAAATCCTATACCTAACCAACCGGTAGTCGAAGGCGAGTATTTTCAATTATTTCCACTGTCAAACGCTTCGATCGATATAAACATCAACTAGAAATTGACACTTTCAATCAGGCATGAACAGCAAAAGTTCATATTCATTAGACGTGAATGCCTTTGGGCCAGGGCGAAGTCTCCGATCCAACTATCGGAATTTGACTTAAGCACCTCCGTTTTGCCTTGCGCTGAAAGGGTGAGTAAAAAGGTCACGTTTCGCCTCTTCCTTCAAGATTAGGATTTTTCAAAAATCCCAAAAACACGGGTTTCTTGTCACAAAATTCACCGATTTCAACCAATCAAACACTTGAGCGACGCTGCGTCGCAGATTTAGTTTCATAATTCTCAGCATTTTGAGATTGCGAATAAGTCCTGAAGCTGAAAAGAAGATTTTAAAGTTGACTTTCGAAATGATCAAGTTTTGCAGAAGTCGGGCGAGGCTCTGTTTCGTCTGATATGGTGGCGGCTTTGCTGCCATTTGTCCACCATGTGTGCTTGACTAATGTTATGAAAGCCATTGAGTTGATTAAAAGGCGTTGGCTATTATGTCGACATCGGAGCCATGTGTTTAATTGTTTTATTGACCTAAATCGACGTATGACATTGACGAGAAATTGACATGTCCAATCGGCCACGAAAATTAAATATTCGCTTTCATTAGCCATGTCAATCCCGAATATGTCAACATCGCCCATAAAACCGCCCGCTTCAAATCACTCGCTCAACCACTTAACTAGCATGAAAACTGTCGATTCCTACGGGTTTAAATCTCGTGTTTTGCTTACATTTGAAACTGACGTCCGCAGGCAATTTTAATGGTTCAAAAAAGTGGCCGAAGCGCCGTCGTGACCTGGGTCAAGTTATTCAAGTTTCATTCAAGCCGCGTTCAAAGCCTGGTCGTAATTAATCTGGCAAAATTGCACCAATTCCTCAAGCGTGGTTCAACTGGCTAAACGATGATTCCTGACTCGACTCAATGAGAGCTCCTTTTCTCATCGTTATCATGGACAGAAAAGAAGCGTGTTACATAAATGGGCCGACTATCGAAAGGCAAAAAGGCTACGTCTCACGGACTCTACGTGACCGTCTTCAGCGAGATTTCGAATTACGAAAAATGAATCACAAATGTTCATTTAATGTCAATTGCTCTGAACTCTTACATGAAAACGAAAAATCAATAGTGTCTTGCACAGCTAGAAGGTGTTTGTTGACAGCAAGAAATATTTTGAAAAATAACCTGACGCGAGTTACACAACCAACAACAAAAAATTACCAACGGGAAACCATACGTCCTACTGGTGTAGCTTACTAAATACAACAATTCTATTGTAAAAGATATCAGTATCTGCTCCTATAATTCCACGTTCAAGTTGTTTGACTTTTAAGAACGTGTAGTGGCGCAGCTTGCGTCACTTGTTCTACCCTGGTGTCCAGTTCCGTCTCCATGCTGACCCTCCTTGCTTCCGTTCCGCCATCTGCCGTCTTTCTCTTGCGTGAGTGAGCATGTTTCCTCTTCGTGCATAAGCGAGCCATCTAGCGGCGTTCTACTGACGTTCAAATTTGAAGAGCTCAAGGGTGTCATCGAAATCACGACAGATTTCTGCTGTTGGCTCAGTGAGCAATGTTGACTTGTCCCTATTCTCTGCAGCTCGTTATTTGATGCATTTTCTTCTTGGCGACCTCCCTCCATGGATGCATCCTCAGAACGTTTGTTCTGCTCTTCCCGTTTGTTTGAGTGGTACACGACCGAAATGGGGAGGCCATCTTCCACCACTCGATTAACGCTGATTTTATTACCGAGTTTGTCTTTACAGCTGTCGCCTCGACTTTATCTCACAGAAGTGGCACTTCGACGTGCGGCAATTCTCCCGCAGAACCGCTCGAAGGCTTCGCGGACGTCTTTACAGATGAAGCAGTACAGGACGGAAACAATTATCCCCTGAAATGAAAATTGTCCCTGCAGTCATGTGAAATTTTCTAATTTGGTATAATAGTCTTACTTGTGAAGACTGAAGTATTGTGTTTGTCAGCATATAATAAATTTCGCCGGTCCCGCCAGGGTTGTAGAAAAATACCAAATTGTCGACACCCAACAATGGGAATAGCACCAAAGTTGCTTTTACAGCTCGCCTGTAAAAAATATTGTTGACGATAATTTTGATTTTTAGATCTTTCGTCTTTCGTAGATTACATTTTACAGTACCTTGCTTGCTCAGATTCAGTCGCTGTTCTCGTCAATTGAATTTTAAACAGCAAAATTCTCATAATGTTTACCAGAAAGCACAGATTGATCTGAAATTAAAAAATAAAACCATTCTAGAACTTCTTCATCCATGAATGGGAGAAATTGAAACGTCTTTTTAAGTGAAAGCTCATGCTTTCACGGCTAATAGCGTTTCATGTCATGCAAGAGTAAAAGTTTGGCGCAGAACTTGTGATTTTCAGGGATAGGGGGCGCTTCAGTCTCTATTCCAAGCTTCATTCTTCTTCTCTCGTGTAGAAAGTCTGCGTTCACCAAAAATTTGGATAATACCACTCACCAGTAAAACGAATAGCATTGGTCCCACAATAATCCAGCTGTAAGACAGCGCGCCATAGTTTTTCCAGCAATGTACAGGATGCTTAATTTCCATCACAAACGCCCAAGCACTTACAAGAACGAGAGGAGCACCTTGAGAAAAGATAAATCCTCATTAACTCCGTGTCCTTCGAAAAGCTTATGTTTTGCTGCCAGCGCCGATTGTGAAACCCGGTCTGCAGATTGTTATTCTTGGATTGAGTGTTTTGTTGCACCACGACTAGATTCAGACCTCAAAAGTGGGTTAATTTCTACTCCAGTGTGCAATTTGATTCTCCTTCGAGCGATTAAAAAACAGTCGTTTATTGCAGTTTTCTTCCAGAAATCAATTTTTTCAAGTTGGGTAGTCATAATCTGTATCGCTTTTGCTCTTCAAAAGAACCGATTTTTCTACTGTTTTTGTATAAAAAATAAACCACCCCAAAAAAATTAATTTTTAGTCGTCAATTATGCTGCTTTGCATTGATACCTTCACTGTCAGTCAAGAAACGTTGATTTGAGACTCACCCCAGCCCAACGCTGCATACCGCTTGATCGGAAGAGCTCGATCGAAGATGTGGGTTGTGAGCCTTGAATGCAAGTAATGTCCTTGTACAAACATCCAGTTGATTGAAGCCACCAACGCGTAAAATTGCAAAACGAGCACCAATTTGCAGCACCAATCCTGCAATTTGGATGTATAAATAATATCAATTCAGGGTCACCAAAGACGGCTTGAAAATACTGCATTAAAAGCTGTTTCTTCAGCCAACGTCGAAAAGCCAACAGGCAGCGCATACGCATGGTTTCAATGAGGAACGTGGAACATGTTTAGATGATTTATACGATAGCAAAGGGAACAAGAGTATTCTCATTGAATATGTGAGATAATGTCAGAGGAATTTTGTGGAAAAGGTGCTTACGACGGTTGTGTAATTATTAGCCCGTTTGAAAATGAACGGCTCCGAAATGATTATGTAGAGGAAAGCTCGTATGGTTAAAGCGATCATAAGATGGACGTGCAGCGTTATTCGGTCGCATCGGATGGACCTGGGAAAGGAAGCGGATGAGTAAAACAAAGTTTACGTAATCTGACATCCACTTGGGCGATTGCGGAAACGCGAATTTGATCAAGTAGGTTGAAATTGATAGATTGTGATGGATAAATGGAGATAAGATTACGGAAAGCTTACTTGAAAGAGTAGAAAATTAGTAAGGACGCAGATAGACAGACGAGCGAGAGTATGGATCCGAGAAACAAGATGTAGGTTGCAGCTCTCCGAATGTGTTGGTATTCATCTGTGGAGTTGCCCAAGGGTTTCTATGGAAACGCATAACAAGGTTATTGGCTCATCAGATTTCAAAAAAGCAAGAAATCGTTTGATATTGCTATCACCGGGCGTACATGAACAAAGTTTTCGGCGCATTGGTTGTAATTGGTCCAGTTGCCCCATAGCCACGTGCCATCCACGGCACAGATTCTGTAGGCATCACCTGTAACAAATATTGGACCACCCAAGAAGCATTCTTTCAATTCTGCTCAAGAAAGCGAGTGAAGGAGCAGAAAATGTTTAGCAAACATTACCTGTAATATTCATAGTTGTGATATCAATTTCTTGATCATGTTTCATGACTTCATAACATGGCGCTGAAACTTTTACTCCGGGCAGCGTAGGAGGCCAACAAAAAATATCGTCCCAGGTACCATTGCAGTAACGCCCTATGAAAGCAACATTGAATTTCAGTCCATTATTTTTCCCAATGATACTTTTGGTTATTCTGCCATATGCTTCATTTTGTTATTGTGGGACTTTTGTAAACTTTTACTTGGAGCTATATATGTAGAAGTCCTTGAATAAATCATGGCGTCATAGTTTTCGAATCCCCTCTTAATTAGACATAATCCTTCTACTTCATTATCCTTGCCACTAGAACACATGGAAATTATTAAAAGCTTCTTCGCTCATTTCGGGCCTTTTCAGTCAAAAACGTCAAATTCTGGCTGGCATAAATTATACCACTGAACCATCGACTACTTCAACAAAATAAACTGAATTCATATTTTCCCGAATACTTTTTGCTGTTCGTTGCTGTTACATTGAATGCACACACCAGGCAAAAAATCCGCCACGTGTTCCAGGTCTAGCCCTAGTAGCAGGAATGATGACATACGAACCATTAGCCCACAATCATAGTCATCAAGAACAAAGTAAGACAGGCATCTCCCATTATTTACCACAATATACTTTCAATCGTTCACACAAGCCTTGTTCCTCTCACATGTTTACGAAGGACACACTATCAAGTATGCGAAAGTCTGTGGGGATGAAACGGAACGAAAACGAGACAGATTCCCTTTAGCTCTCTTTATTGTTCCATACCCCACAACGTCCATACATGGAATGAGCCGTCGGCAGGCATGAGCGAGTCTTTTAAACCTCCGTGACTCCCGCCTGTCGCTAGCTGGCTCTGCTCCTTGAAGAGGAGACAGAGGTACCTATATGTACCTAAAGGTGGCGTCGTAACAACTTCCGCCCCTGAAAACGCCCCCTAGGTCATAAGGGTTCTAATAAACTAACATGAAGAGGTCATCTTCAGTTCTACCTTAATTTATAGAGCATAGGAACAAAATATAACCATCAATCAAAGAGCAACATTTACAATCCTTTTTCATCTAATCCAAAACAATGCATTAAACCTATTCAACAATCATTCAATGAAATTATACCACTAAAACTATTACAAAGCCTCAGTGGTGTCCGTAGTGGAAGTCGCGTCAATGCCGCTGTCTTCCGGAAAAATCCCTGGGTCGAACCCTTTCCTGCGAATCCTTGAATCTCATGCAACTTTCCGGAAGGTCATTCCGAAGTTAGCCGAGAACCCTGACTATGAACTTTATTGGCAAGACTGGAACCTTGGTAACTTAGTGAACGGTAGCCTTAACTTCAAATCCTTGGGTACCCGAAACCATCTTAAGCTGCGAGGAGCATTGAAATTATTCCTTAAGCTGATGTACAAGTTTACTGAAGACAAACTTTAAAGACATTTGCCCCGGCCGGTAGCGATAGTCCCTTTTCCCCATAACTGTCTTCAATTTGTAGCATCCTAATCCAATCTTCACAATGGAGCCTTATCGATGTCGCAGTCATCGTATACCTGTGTTTTCCTTAACCTTTAGTTCGAGGGATCTTTCGAGTCCTCCTGGTTCTGACCTTTTTCCCTTCCTTTGGCGTAACCTTGATCCTTCTTATCAGCTGCCGAAGTACATTCTGCGGCTAGATGATGAGTGCCTTGGCACTTAAAACAAATCAATTCACCTCGGGCTGACAACGCTATTAACGTCATGTTATTTGTGGGGCACTGGGCTCTGATATGCCC
>JAQGBJ010004526.1:0-10088 GCA_034698345.1 Sphaeridia pumilis | reverse complement strand
AAAATGTCGGCAGCGTTCGGAATAGTATAGCTAAACGTGCCGGAATCTATTTCGTCTTTTGATGTGGATACTCCGGGTGGTCTGATGTTAGCGCCGTGGTCATACTTTTTGCCCCGACAAGCCTGAAAATTCATTATTGTAGGATATTATACATTATATTGCATTCATTGTACAGGCTGAACTGAAAAATGTATTGTGAGCTTTTACCTGAATGAAAAACAATTTGGGTCTTCCAGCAAGTGACCGGCATTTGTCTGCCATGAACTTTTCCCAAATGAGATTCACTGGGTAGTCGACTCCATCGCTCAACGTGATTTTGTGATTGTGTCCGTGGCTCATAACAGCCATGGCAAAACAGTCTACACGACTAAAGTCTCTTTCAGAAACTGCAAATTAAGACCAAAACATTATAATTTCATTTCAACCTTTAGGCAGTCAATCTACTCTATAAGACACATGTTTTTGTAGCTTACTTTCGCTCAATCTCTTTTCGAACTGTCCACTTTCAAGGTTCTGATAGACTTCCACTTTGAAGCCAAGTTTCTCGAAACAAACTTTAAGGTCGTGTTCATCCTTGCCAGCACCGAGACGAGCAGCAGGTGTTCCTGCTCCGTGCTGAAAGTTATTTCTCTATGACAGGTGAAATGTTCATTGCATTTTTTTCCAATTTTTTTTTGCAAGAATCTTAGACACGATATAAAATCGTAACTTACAAAGTGTGTGTTGTTGAATATGAAAGCAGTTCCTCGTTCATCATGTTTCATGCTGTATTCTTTGGCTAACTGCAAAGTCTTCAATCCAGCAGTAATTGAATCACCAACCGGTCCATACATCATCGTGGGTTCCATAGTCCAGTTGGGTTCTGGTGGCTGATCAGTCTCTGTCTCTGAACGGTTTGAAGAAGCAGTATTTGAAGACCCACTGTCGGAAAAATAATGGTCATTAATGTATATACTACTCGTTACAACAAGTGTTAAGGCGGCTTAAAGTGGCTCTGAGAACCTCAGCACTACTCGAACTCGTGTAACTCGAATGAATCGAATCCTAAGTACTCCTTCAACCCTAGCCACAGCTTAGGTTCCGGTAAATCGCTATGCTAGGAAATATCTAGACGCGAACGTGCCTACAACAGGATGCCTGCTGGCGAAGTTGTTCCCTAAATGACTCAAACTTTGACTA
Organism: Sphaeridia pumilis; assembly: GCA_034698345.1. Taxonomy (NCBI): domain Eukaryota; kingdom Metazoa; phylum Arthropoda; class Collembola; order Symphypleona; family Sminthurididae; genus Sphaeridia; species Sphaeridia pumilis. Next base: position 8,909 of record JAQGBJ010004526.1, on the reverse strand, counting down.
GCAATTAAACTTTCGATGCAAGCTTTCAAGCAACGGTAAATCTATTAACTACTAGCGAATATGGATATAAACGAAGGTGAAACGAACACGCGTACTCAAGAATAACTACTAAAAACCGCTAACAAAAACACTCGAAAGAGAAAGTTGTCGGAGTTGCACAAGCACAGTATATTTATATAAACGCGAAAAAGCACAACAAGGTTGGAGGGTGCCTGATGAAGGAAGAATTTCTGAAATATTGCCACTTTCTCCCTGTACCCTCCAACCTTGTTGTGCTTTTTCGCGTTTACTGAAAACAACACGATTCTTATTAACAACCTTCCTTTTTACACACTTCTTGACCTCTCGAAGGCTCAATCAAGACTACTACTGCTTGTCCAAGTGACAAATCCATACTGACTAACACTCTCTGAGGACACGTCAAACATCCTCTTTGACTCAACTAACACAACTTACTTGACAACTCCTCCGATCAAGATCTAATACAATTACAAGAACAAACAAAGCGAACACAATACGACTAAAGCGTTACAAAGACATTCACAGAAGGCCATTGACAACCAAATTCTCTACAGACAATGCATTACAATACACACAAGCATATAGTACATACAATAGTCTAAACTCTCTTCTCTTGCTTGTCTCATGCGTGTTAACGCGCGAAGACGCGTATTAAATTATCACCACGACCTCCAGGCCTGGCGTTATTATTTTTCCGAACCCTTCATTGCATTGACAAGCTTGAGAACTTCAACCTTAGAGACTCAAAAATTTCTGGTTGATGAGTTTGTCTTTCAGACACAATATTCCGGTTTGATTGTCAAAATCGGATGGTTGGTTTGGCCATGACGAATTTTTTAATTATACAGCCCCTTGGCAAAAGTTTCCGAAGTTACCACTAGTATTTTCCACTTTGCTTTTAATTTGAAATTTAAAGCTCCAAATCGGCTTGTTTTCATGCCTTTGTAATCTTCGTGTCAAGGCGCGCCTTCTAAAGTACCACCCAAGACAAAATCCGGGACTTTTATTGCTTCCTGGCCCTGTCCAGCTCTTTTTCTTCAGAATGGACGGGGTGGAGTGAATCACTTTCTTTGAACGTTTACGGTGTCCCAGTTTCCAGAAAACGATGACTCAACGTCATCTGCGAATACGTAATCCAGGTTTGTGAAGCGGATCTTGAGAACCCAATCCCTTAGGTTTTGATGTAACGGCCTGAAACTATAGCGGCATAGCATGGGCTTGTTGCGATTCTCTGCAGTCACTGCCGGACTTGCTACTTCGGTGTATAAAGCCACCGTTTTGTTGCATTGATCCTGAGCTCTTGTTCCAGTTTGACTCCCACCTCCAACTCCGCCTGCACGTAAAATAACAACAACCGAACCATTGGTAAAAGCTTATAAATATGTATGAATCTCATCTAAAGTCTTGCAAATGTTTCAACATGTAGCTCTCAAGAAACCTTTGCAGCTTTTATGGTGAAAAACTTATTATTTTATACACTGCGAAAGTTGAATACAACTTGTTCTTACCTCTTTGGCCGGATATGAGCAATACAGGGCTGACAAATACCACTGCAAAAAGCACAAAGCTCCAGGAGGGCTGACCAAACCCCGGAAACAATTTACCGAACCGGAGAAACATGTTCACAGCTTCGCGTCTCCAATTCCACTTGCTCTCCTCTAATGTTTGGGCTGGCCCATTTCGTCTCGTAAATTTAACGCTAGAATGACTTGACGCCTTTGATTAGGCAGGCATCTCAAGAACCTGGAAAAATATGCACAACTCGTTAAGCAAAGTACCATGTTACTTTGGCAGTAGCTGTCGTAATGCATATCTGGGAAATATTCGAGGGCTGACTCGATACTTGTAACTTGAAGGAGCAACTTCAAAAATGATTCTAACGACTAGAGCGAGATGTATTTTTCCAAAAACTACCAAACTGGAAGAAGCATATCCGAATGTACAAGAACATGTCTGGAGGCTGAAGGGAAAAGTGGGGAAATAAAAACATTCGTCTCTACAAGCTATCAACAACAACAACCTGGAGGAAGATGGATGGTGAAAGTTGAAAAAACAAGTAGAATTTTTGGATCTCCAATGTTGGCATTTATATACGAAGCAGTAAAAAAACTTGGCAAAATCGACAAGGCATACACAATCGAAAAGATTAAAAGGAAAACGAGAATCGACTTGCTGTTCGAAGATGAAAACCAAAAAAGTATATTGGCTGTTGAAAGGATAAACGATGAGCGAATTGGTTCTTTAGCTTGTGGCCAATCCAATATGTTTCACTCAAAACGACTTGGATTTAAAAAATGCAAGACCGAGAGGGTAAAAGCGTGGGTTTTTGTCTAAAGTTGTGAAAGGGGCAAGGTAAAAGCGGCTCCATTCTTTTGCCAAATGATTGCCAACCGAAATGGAAAGGAGGCAAAAGAAAGAATTTGTTCCACCACAGTCAACTGAATAACCGTGAAAGAAAATGCGGTAGCCCGAAGAAAATCTACTCGTTTTGACTCAATTTTCTAGAGACCGAGTAGAGAATTGAGCGGCACTTTTCCATTTTGCACTCATCATCAAATCAATATTGTATGAGGTTCAAACCAGGCGACAATAACGCTGTCTGTATACCTGAACTAGATTTCAGAGAGCCAAAGCCGGATTTGCCTGCAGGGACTACAAAGACAGGAAAGCAAGCGTTTTCAACGACAACGTCTCTGGCAAGCTGGTGTATATTTCCTGAAGAATGGCACTGACTTGAATATTTGACACTTTTTCTCCATGCTTTTCTTTGCCCGCATAACCTTTGGATTTTAAGTACAGACAATTTTCTTGTTTGTAGCTTTTTGTAGCATACAGCCAAAGACATGGAAGGAGGTTTTCAAAGTGTTTGGGTTCACAGAACATTATTTGTTTCCTCCATCTAATACTTAAGTTTAAGTTCCATAAAGAAGTGGACATAAAGTTGGAAGAAAGTCATGTCAATAATACTGGCTGTAGGCAGCATAGAATTTTTTTCTTGTTAGTTGAGACAGGTGGTGACAGACTTTCTCTGGACATGCTTTTTTGACTTTGGTCGTTAGCTGGCAAAATGATTGTTTACACATGAAGTAACAAGAAAAGTGAGGGCGTAAAAAAGCCGGGTAATATTAAATTTAGTAAATTGGAAAAGTTTAGGTGGTACTTACGAGGGATGATGGATGCGCGGCAGCAGCGGTGGCGGCAGAAGCGTAAAAGTCGCTGAATGAAAGCACTGGTGGCAGAGGAAGCGGTGTCGAGTTGCTTTTCTTTGTTTGCGATGTCTGCTGAAAGGTGTTTGAAAGTGAGGCGGACGTGTAAATGAATACTTGGAGGATCGGCGGGCTAAGAATGAAACTTAAAACCGCAACAGTGATTAGCAAAAGAGCCACAGGGGAAAGGAGCAAAGGGGACAGAAAAAGAAGCAATGGTGAAAAATTGGGAGAAAGATTCACGAGTATTTGTCTCTGCAGCAAGCAGTTGGAAACTGAACCTGAAAGCCAGCGAAACATTGGGGAAAGCTAAATGTCGCTTTGCTTGTTTGTCTTCTCGACGGAGGCAGGAGCGCTTTCTCCGTTGACTGACTGAGAGTGAGAAAAGCCGACAGAGTTCGGGAAAATCAATAATTGCGAGACTACGCAGCTGATTGTGATATTCTTATGGTTCTTGGTTGCCATCCTCCCACATGTATACACATTTCCTTTCACCCGCCAACCAACTTTCTCTCCCACAACACGGCTCCATCCGCATCCTTTCTTCTACTACTTTCTTCTTCTTCTTCTCATCCGCTCTGTCCCTTCTAGTATGGATTACAACGTGTACACATTGGATCGTCCTGTTAGCAGCAGAACCCCCAAACTTTCTTCTACATCTTCAACAGCCAGTTTTCCCTGGCCCAAACAAGTCGCAGTCCAGCAGATATCTCAGCTGTACTAACGTGTGTTCACCAACTTTTTCCCAACCCCTTCAAGTCTTTCCACTAAAAAGTCCCTGTGGTAGGTGCACACGTATATATGAGTTTTTCACTTATGTGGATGAAATTGCTTTCTTTCTTGTTCCTACTTGACTCTGGCAGCGTCGTGAGGTGCTTCCGCAGTCGGTATTATTCACTCAACTCGGTCGTTCAAAATCTGTGGAGCTGAATTAATGCACTCCCGACATAATAATTTTTCAGTTTCTACCTTCTATTCATCATCCCATCTTGACGAACAATTCTTCCCACGTGTATATATATACTAGACTCTGCCGTTTCTTCTTGTTGCCGTATGATTTATGACTTTTACTTCAGCCCACCGGCATTCTGTTTATGACGCTTTTATACTGTTTCAAAAGGGCAAAAAGTGAAATCATAATGGCAGACTTCCGAAATCAACAAATAATGGCTTTATTTCTCTCTAGAAATTTCATAACAACAAATATTAATTATTATGCTAGGCGTTTTTGTTTTCGACTTTTGACTTTTAGAATATTATAACGTTTCGTAATTATTATTGCATTCACTCAGTTTACATGTAAATTATCCTAGCGCTCAGCACTTGGAGCAGATCAGTCAAAAACTTTAAACATATTCTTGTTCTGTATCAGTAGTTGCATTATTTGACCCGTTCAAGACTGGTCCAGCGTTGCCGTTTGACTGAGACGTTGATGCAGTAGTAACGATAGTCGCGCCGTTGACTTTGGGCAATGGGACTTTTCCGTTGATCAGTACTTGGCTGGACTCTTGTTGTTCCACTTGAGCTTCGACTTCTTGAATGTCTACCTGAGCAGTTGTGACAATTCCGTTGGGGGAAAAGCGAATCAGTAGTGGGGGCGCTTCCAATCGAGGAGGATACGATGGTTGCGTGCCGTTGCTGGAACGGTTGCTTGGTGCACGACTGTGATGTACCATTGGAACAGGGCAACTAGGGCGCCCTCTGGCAGCATTCAGTTTTGGCGTGAATTTCAGATCACGAATTAAAGTAGAAGTCGTTGATGGCACTTGACGCTTTCCTGAGGTAGAAGGCTCATCCGTGACTGAAGAATTGTGAAGTGCAACCTAGAAAAGAGTAGAAAATTAGAGTTGCGAATCGACGAAGAAACAGATTGTTTCAGTAATGATGGATCTGTACCTCTTGAGCTACGAGAGTCATGAGTTTGAGAATATCGAATTCGAAAGCGTATTTATTGAATACTTTGCAGATGGCTTGGATGAACCAGGATCCCTCTCTTGTGTCCCGCCATGAGTAGAAGCCTGTGCAACAAAACATGTTCTTGAAATAGTCCCAACAAGAGCATTCATCAACTTGCTCTATGGAATGTGTGCGAAAAAGCGAATTATCTAAAAGCTAAAACAAGAGAAGCAATCCAATTACAAGGAACAACACGAAAAACTTACCCTGTGGACTGCTGTAGGAGACCAAAATGTCGGCAGCGTTCGGAATAGTATAGCTAAACGTGCCGGAATCTATTTCGTCTTTTGATGTGGATACTCCGGGAGCTCTGATGAGATAGCCGTGGTCATACTTTTTGCCTCTACAAGCCTGAAAATTCATTATAATAGGATATCATACATTATATTACATTTATTGTACTGGCTGAACTGAAAAATGTATTGTGAGATCTTACCTGAATGAAAAACAATTTGGGTCTTCCAGCGAGTGACTGGCATTTGTCTGACATAAACTTTTCCCAAATGAGGTTGACTGGGTACTCGACTCCATCGCTTAACGTGATTTTGTGATTGTGTCCGTGGCTCATAACAGCCATGACAAAACAGTCTACTTGACTATAATCTCTTCGAGAAACTGCAAATTGACAACGAAAATTGTTATTATGCATTTGACATGATCTTTAAATATGGAGATGCTCTCTAATAACTTACTTTCGTTCAATCTATTTTGGAATTTTTCGCTTTCAAGATTCTGATACGTTTCCACTTTGAAGCCAAGTTTCTTGAAACAAGCTTTCAGGTCGTGTTCATCCTTTTCAGCGCCTAGTCGAGCAGCAGGTGTTTCTGCTCCGTGCTCAAAGTTATTTTTCTATGAGAGTCGAAATTTTCATTAAAAAATTTGCGGCAATAATCTTGGACACGATTTGAAACCGTAACTTACAAACTGTGTGTTGTTGAATATGAAAGCAGTTCCTCGTTCATCATGTTTCATGCTGTATTCCGTGGCTAAATGGGAAGTCTTTAATCCATTGGTAAATGAATCTCCGACCGGTTCATACATCATCGTGGGTTCCATGGTCCAGTTGGGTTCTGGTGGCTGATCAGTCTCTGAATGGTTTGAGGAAGCAGTATTTGAAGACCCACTGGCGAAAAAAATAATGGTCATTAATGTATATACTACTCGTTACAACAAGATCTGGGAGGATAACTTTAGAATGGAAGGTTCCATAATTTAAACAAGTGTTTAAACAGTGTGTGCAAGAACCTTCAAGGGCCATTCTGACTCGACATTAAATAAATTGAGCTACGTTACTTACAACTTCACTTATAATCATTTAGGCACTTTATGGATAATTGTTCAAAACCAGAAGAAAAGATACGTAGCTCTTGGCTATCACAACTTTCGTTAACAATTTCTTTAAAAGTTTACGGTGTCCCACTTTCCAGAAAACGATGACCCAACGTCATCTACGATTACATAATCAAGAGACGTAACCAAAACGTATAACTTTTGTATCCTTCAAGGGCTGACAACGTATTTTTATATTTCGCGCTCCCGTACTATTCCTGTTCCCGGACTGGAGCAAGTTACTCGGGGCAATGTGGCCACCTGTGCTCTTGTTCATGGGCTTGATTCCTTGTTCTGAACTGAATACAGTGATCTGGACAACCCTGTATCTTTGCTGGAGGGCTGGAGACCAGAATAACTTTTCTATTTTCTTCCAAGGCTATTTTCTTCCTGGTAAGGAAAATTTGAGCGGGAAAATATACTGCTGCTTTTACTTTCTTCTGCACGCAGTATCAAAGTATCAAAGGCTATAAATTCAACACATAGTTTCTAGGATACGCTGGGACAAACATTGTCCCGTTTCTTGTCCTTGAACTTTTTTGTTAAAAACAACAATTGATGAAACTATACTTTGATGATAATAAAATTATCCCTGCCATCAAAATATAGAACAAGCATGATGTAAAATTTTGAGCTCTCGATATTTTTGTCATGCTGAAAAGCGGAACAAATTTTTACCTTTTAGCAACGGTGAGATTGTTCTTGGACGGATTTTTCTGATAGCCATTTAATTCTACTTTACCGCTCTTTGATGAATGAGCGTCTTGCTCCTTGGGCTCTTTTGTTTTCCGGAAGCACTTGAGCAACTTTGACATTTTGAATTTGTTGAATCAAAGGAATACTAATGGAGGAAGACGCCTGGGAAATCCAGCCCAGTGACAGATGTGATAGAAATATTTGACTGTCTATTTGCGAGGGCACCAGGGAAATTCACATTGATTTCAGTAGCACCACTGTAGGAGTTGACAATAAATTTTACTTGAAATAACAAATTTCCTTGGAACATTTGTGATATTTGTGGGATTTTTTTTAAAAACCATCCACATCGGAGAGCACAGGTGTTTCTGAGAAATCGAGTAAGGACAGGTACAGACAGATCGGTCGATTAACAATAATACAAATACTCGCAGACGAAGAAGAAACTCTTGCTTTGATCCGTGCAGGTGTAGGCTTTGATACGTAATGTGACTCACGGACTGTGGTGGCCGGTGCTTCGACAGGGCAGCTGTGATACAGTCTTAATGCAAACAAAAGTTGTCGTCTATTAAAGATAAAGGAGTTTGTATGTAAAGAAGGAGGAACAAGTCTAACTACATGATTGCCTCAGTGAATTCTGAATCTGTGGAACCGGTAATGCATGCATATAGAGAAGTCTTGAGGATTTTTCTGAGTAAAGATGCCCCTGGGGGAGTTTGTCGGATGAGCAGCTTGGATCAAGTTGTAGGCGAAAGGGTTGATGGAGAGGATGGAATTCCTGTGCTTTTAACTGCAGGTTTCTAAAGCGTTATTGTTGAGTCCGGACTCCGGACCGATTTCCTATGCGGCAAAAGACATGCATATGCATCGTGTAGGTTACAGCTAACTAGTTAACTATCCTGAAGACAACTCACTCAGACGTTTGCAACATTCCCTATTTACTGAATACTTACTTCTTCATGTAGTGTCTTAATAGCTCGCTTGTAGCTGATCAAGTTTAGCGAACTGAAATATGTTAGTTTGCCTATCCTATGATAAGGAAGCTATACAACTTCCGCACTGATGCTTATAGATAAAGAGGAAAGAATGGCAGAAATCAACAATTCGCAAATGCCGAAAGAATGTTTGCAGAGTAAATACGCTTAGCACAATGCTACAAGTCTGTCCATTCTTACGCTGTCCAGGACTCTAACCTTTCAAGTTTAAACCTTGAAGTTCTGTAGACGAGGAGTAGACGAAGACGAAGCGCGTAATGGTAGCTAATTGAAAGGTAGAGAGGCTGATGCGAATTTGTTTTTGTCTGCAGAATTATATGGTGTGGGCTGCTGGTTGAAGGCTAAAGAAAAAGTTTATACATGCAAGAATAAGGAGATGAAGCACATTTAGTACGTCGACTCAGACGCTTTTAAAGGTGGTTGGTTGGACTTTGGTTTGAAATGTGTAATGTAGCAAAGCAGTTTGGGTATACTGTAAGCTGGTCGCCGCAATGATTTCATATTAGAAATGCTCGACAAGTTTAACGGCAAGAGGCCCGAGTTTGACGCGAATTTTGTGACGATTTGCTTAGAAGCGGCGTAGGTGTCAGTGATGAGCTAACACATACAGACAAATGAGTGTACATGACAGATTAGAGCATAATTCTCTGCTGAACGATCTTGACCATCAGGTGGTCGAGGTTTATCATGTTGATGTTTGGCGAAA
>JAQGBJ010004525.1:0-10088 GCA_034698345.1 Sphaeridia pumilis | reverse complement strand
CAAGGTACACCTATCTTCCCCATGTTAATTTTTCGAAATTTTGGATTTATTTCGTTTTTCTAGGCTTGTGAGTTTCCGTTGAAGCTGAAACCTCCCAGTGGCATAGAAGGGACCCAAATATATCTAAAAAGTGCCACAAGGGACCCCAATCCCTAACCTGTTTCGAGAAAAATCGACTTTAACACTGGTGCTCGATTATACTAGTGATCCGATATCGAAATTTTGTCGGGCAAAAAGTTCAAAAATCGCCATTTCAGGTCTTAAATGACCCCCAATCGCTTCTATTCGTATTCAGAATGCTTAGTTACCTATTTTTCTACGTTTGAATAGATTTGGTTCATCTCACCTATTGGTAATTGAGGTTTATCTTCGATTTTGTTGAATTTTGTCCATTTTGGTATTCAACTGTTTTTCTCTTTCGACTGATTTTGGTACTCGGTCAGTTTTTAAGGAGAAATTAGGATACAAGGCCATTTCTCACCATTTGCAGGCATGATTGCCATTATTAACACGTATATATTGAAAACATGCAATTCAACAAAATTCATTTTTTCAGGTTCAGGTTCGCAACAGCGGTGGCTATATCCTAACTGTTGAAAACGAGAAGAAAGTTGGCCGCCATTTGAGGAACAGTATCAAGTGTCAGCATTCTAAGGATCTGTTTGACGGCTTATCATGGACAGTTTGCGTAGATGCCCCCATCTGCGGCATGATCGGAGACGGTGAAAAAGTGATAATTGTATGCGAAGACAGCACATGCCACCTTCTCGACACTAAAGGACGATATACCTTCCCACCGTTGGCGATCTCAGGTCCACCACATCAATTGGTATTGCGGGAACAGTACCTTCTGGTAATTACTGTGATTGGGAAGCTACACATGTGGAACATTCGTACAAAAAAATCAGTCCTCAAAGGTGAATCTGTGATGCCCCTACTGCAGCCTAGCTCTAAAAGTAAGTTTCGAACTGGTTCTGATAATAATTTAAATGATATTGCCTTAACTCTTAAGTAACGACCTTGTATCTCTTTGCACAGGTTCTCGCCCAGTAGAAGTACTCCGCTGCACAGTGTTAGTGGGTGGAATCCCACTCGTCATACTCTCCAACGGCAAATCTTACAAATACTGCTTCGACATGCAAACGTGGCTACTGTTTGTAGGCTTGATGCCGACTATTCCTCCTGATTTGGAAATGCCCGAATTCTTCCCACACGGTCTCGTGTTAGCATCAAAAGCCCCGAAAGAACCTGACTATACTGCCGTTACCGAGGCTAAGCTGAAACTTACAGGAGCTATGAATGTCAAAAAGGCTGCTGAAGTTCGTGTGTGTATGCACATGTTGGGGGTTGTCCTAGCCCGTGAAGGTTTGGAAGCTGAATTACGTCAGCTATGCCTCGACCTCTTAGGCCCATGCCACTCGACATCTCACCTTCCACCACAGTCAGGCATACCGAACCAATGGGCACCTGAAATTCTCGGAATCTCTAAACGGGAAATGCTCAAGAACTTATTGAATGACATTATTAAGGATCTTAAATGGCAAGATTTGTACGCTGAATTTTATGAACTAATAGAAAATATAGAAGATAGCTCGAATCCTACTAGTAGCCCAGGTCGCTCAATGGATATCTCAAGTTAACCTGTATTGTATCTAAATTAATGTTTTGTACAGTTTATGTCATTCTGTTCATGTTTTTTGTAGCATTCCGTATTTTTAACTTATGTACCTAATAACTCTCGTTCTCAAAATAAGGTTAGTTTCTACTTGGATCATCATGGCTATGTCAGCTTCAACTGTAAAGAAAACATTGTACACACGCTATAAATTCTAAATTATTTATGAAACTGTATATTATTAGTTGGCACGTGTTTTATTGCGTAAACTTTCAAATATGTAGTACAACTAGTGACTTTGACGTTTGGAATCTTTGTTAATTCGTTGTCTTTAGACATTGACACAAGGAACGGCGTTAGTATATGTATGTAGGACATCCACTCCAAACAGACACCAGACCGATATCGATTCTTTTGCAATAGAAAACCTATAGAAAGTGGCTTCAAGCCTATTAAACCTAGACAGGCGTATGTACAGTTACGTGATGTTCCACAACATGTTCGTTGTTGCCCTTTTTGCTTAAATCTACGGCAGTGCAGCTATTATTTAGAGTGCTAGAATCATCTTGGTCAATTTCCTCCTTAGATTCTTCTTTGGTGTCACCTGACAAAGAAGGTACTTCTTCGTCTTCATCCGTGTTTCGTGAAGTCGGCGACGATGAAGATACATCGATCTCAGCAGCCATAGATTTTGGCCTCATGCCACTGCTGTCGCCGTTTCTCGTCTCCTTCTTCAAAGGCGGTGGAGGCCCAACAAGAGAATGCGATTGCTTTTGACCGTTCAGAAGATTAGCGTGACGTAATATCGACGAGGTAAAGTCATCCAAAGGCTCTTCGGTAATGTTATGAGGATGGGAGTTGTAGCCCAAGCCTGGGGCATAAATTCCTCCGTTGGATTTAACTGCGCGGTAGATGGCGTCTTCGTCTCTGGATCTTCGAGCTGACGGCGGTGCTGATGACAATCTGTGGTGCGCAAGCGGCGGCAGCGGCTGTGGCCCCAGAAGGCTCAGGTAGTTGGGATCGAAGACTTCGTCCAATGGCTTCTCCGGCTTGCTTTCCTGGCGACGAGTAAACAAATCCTGCTTGATCTTCAGACCCAGTGCTCTGCTCAAGGATCCCTGGAAATAAGGCTTACAGTTAGTTGATCAGTGTGTGTATTTGAAGTCTCTCAGCAGGTCAATCTACAAACCTTTGAACTCCTCAAGGTAGAAAACTGGTAGAATAAGAGTTACAGGATTAGTTTAGGTTTCAAAGTAGTATAGAAATTAGAAATACATTACAGCGGACAATACCAGGAAACTGTAGAAGTACGTAAGAGGTCAGCCAAGTTTTTGGACCATCACCACCAGAAGAAGACATGCGACAAGCATTTCTAATATAGCGAGTTGATATGCATTTTATTGCTTCACTCTCACAATCAAAGACAAGACTAAAATTGTACATTACGTTGCGCTTTTGTGTATAAAGGCTTCTTTGAACGACAGTTAACGACGTATGACAGTTTATAGTAGTAGCTTTTTTCTCGATAAGCTGCAGTAGCAATGTATAGGCCCAATTGGCAAAAGTATACTTGACTTCAGGCCACACAATGACAAAATCTCACAAGACAAGTTATTTTGGGGAAGATACCACCTTTTGAGCTACGAGGTTGCTGTAATTCTGTTATTTGGGAACGTCATGCCGAGCGGTTTTTCGAAGTGAGGAGCAAGAGCAGTAGCAGCGTTTGTTTGACCGGAAGTTGGAGACCCGATGGATTCATTGAATGGACGAAGGAAAGAAAGCAAAAAACATCCAGTTAAGTTACGTAATCTAGAGTAGTCTGAAAGTACTTGTTTGCAAGTCTATAGAGCTAGAGAAGACTATATCACCAAACTGTTCAAACAGACACCACAAGTTACTCAAGAAGATGGACTATGAGAGCTACAAAGACAATACAATCACCACCACCAATCACAACTTCACTCAAGTTCAAACACACTTCAGATAATTGGGCTTTAGGTCGCACACATTTTCAGTGAATTTTATAGCGATTTGTGTATCACAGCAAATCTTGAAGGCTTACTCGTAGACTTGTCCTCCGTTTAGTGGAGTCATCACAACTGCGTCTGAAGTAGTCGTTTTGAAGCGCCGCTGAGTTGCGACCCAAAGAGTCGCTGCGCTGTTTGTCAGTCAGGTTCATGGATCCAGAAAGGGTCGCGCTGCTTCCTGGGCGTTGGATTTTGGAGGTGCGGTATTGCTGGGTAATTTTTGCTCTGGAAATGCGGCATTAGAAGAATTTTTAAAAACCTATAGCTGACCAAGAAGCCAATGAGTTTGAAGTCACAAAAGTACCTGGCTGGAGCTAAAAGTGCTTCTAGTTCAGCACCTAAATGTCTTCGGATAATTTGCTTCGACGGCGGTATGCCCATTGCGGAAGCCATGGTGTCGCCGTTGAAGTTGGGTTCCAGAACCGCGAAGGCTCCATGGACTCCGCTTCCTGTAAGAGGCAGAAAGTTGAGATTGGCCTTTAGTTTAAGGAGAAATTAATATTAATATAGCTTGAAGTCCGTCTTACCTTTGAGATTTTCAGCATATTCGTGAAGATCTATGGACCTGGCCCACAAAACAAAGTGGTGATTTGTCCAAACGAGGGGATCGTTTCCACACTCTCTTCTGCGTTCCGCCAAAGCCTGAAATAAAAATAAATATTTAGGTTTGAGCTACATAAATGTACGGGAATAAAGCTCGAAACTCACCTGTCTATCGTATGCCACAATGCGCAGTAAATGAACACCGTGAGCGATGGAAGCAAGATGAAACTTTTTGGTAACGCCCAAATACTTTTCCAAATCTCGTTTACTTAGGTGATCCAACAGCCTGGCATCAACAAGACACCCCGCGAAGCTTTCAACATGTTGAGGTAGCCCGATGTCGGGGAGCCATTCCGAACTGACCCAGACGTGGGACAGTTCGATGGTACAAGGGAAACGGACTAGTGCAGGATTGCGATGTTCTTCGATTGCCAGTCTTAGTTTCTTTCGATGTAGCGGGTGCGTTATTCCAAGGCCTGACTCCAAGTCCGCATCGGTTAGCTCCAGAAGGAGTTTGCCACTCTTCACGTTGTCTGCACATCGGGCACCGTATTGAGGCATACCCAGAGAGACTTCGATCCAGGCTTGGACCATTCCAGCCCTCCAGAGTTCCATTGGAAGCGTGGCGGCTTCTTCGAGGGCGCGGAGCTTGTCGCCATAGCTTTCTTGCTCAGCGAGTGGTGATTGGGATGCTGAGCCTTGAGGTGACCAACTTGTTCTTTGGCCGGCTGAGTTCATTGCTGAAATAATTCGAAGTTAGCATTGGAGAATCTTGGGCAACAATATATACTTGAAGTGTGCACTCACAATCATAAATTGAAGGATCCAATGTCCTTCGGTGCTTGTGCTTCGCAAACATTCTGCTAATGGATCCCCAAGCGCCTTTGGCTCCCATCGATGCTCTTCCCGCCAAATTGGAACTTCGGAGTCTGTCTGGTTTCCGCCGGGGGTCGACATCTGTCGCCATGAGTTGGTCAGCTGACCTGCACAAACTGTTGGATCCACATTAGGTTTTTGAATTTCAAGACCTTGAAAATTTCAAATTGTTCAATTTACTTGGACATTGTATTATGGTCCATAATTCGGTTGTACGCCGCATAATGAATGGGCCCAGGACTGTCTCTGGGCGTGGCAAAAAGCTGAGGCAGCGTGGCTGTCGAAATGACTGACATGGAGTCTCCGTCACCTCCTGACCCGTCTCCGCCACAAAGGTCAAGACTGATGGCTGCAAAGGAGATAAAAATACTAGCATGAAAAACCCGAATTTTGTAAACCTTGGCCTACATAAACTTTGGTGCATTAAATGCATCTGTTTCCTCAGATGTGTGAACCTGAGAGTTGGATCGAATGGCTTAAATTCGCCACGGCGGCCACGCACACCTGTCTTTCATGTTCATAGTGAACATGACCTACTTGAAGTTTATTTTTTTGGACACTTTTCCAACTTACATTTATAGGTTCCTTCAGTCGCAGAATCTGACAAGTTCCCAGTGTTATTCTGCACGCCGGAATCGCGGTCAGAGCTTAGTCGAACACCTGAGTCTGCAGAACTGCCTCGGTCGCCAACTGTCGCATAAGTCGCTGTTAGTGAAGAGACGAGTGAGTAATGCGAAGTAGCATTCGTTCCACCGCTACTTGCCGCTGATCTGTCCGTTTCCGAGTAGATGCCGAATTGGGCCAACTGACGCTTTGCCTGTAGAAGGCAGAAGGAAGGACATGTGACGTTGATGAAGTGCTTAATCTTTTTGATTGCCAAGTAAGGTTCGACCGACTTACCTCATGAAGTTCTTGCTGCATTTGCTGAACTTGGGCTTCTCGGACGTTCAGTTGTGTGGCCAAAGATAGGCCTCGTTCAGCTTCGTCTCGCGCAGCGCGAAGTATGGTCCAGCGCTCACGTTCGGCTTCGTCGCGTTCCAGGGTTAGGCGCTGGAGAGAAGTTTCGCTTTCCCGCATTTTCTAAGGATTTTAAATGCTAGTTTAAAAATTTAAGAAGGTGGTTTGAGGCTTGGAAGATTTTTTTTCGAGTTGGTTACCTGTTCATAATTGCGGATGAAATCTCTCAACTCTTTTTCCTTATCCTCCAACGTTGTATACAGCTGTTTCATTTGGTTCAGCAGTTCAAACTTTTCAGCTTTGAGCCTTTTTCTGTCTCCTTTGAGAGCTACGGGAGTATTTCAAATTTTAAGGTTTGATCAGCCAGTAACGTGGCATTTGTGAATTTTTGTTTCTGTATTTTTTCTTACCTGACAAGGCTTCTTTGGCATGTCGGAGCTCAGTTTGAAGTTCAGGCTGACCTTTAGCCGCCTCAACTGCTTTGGTAAGTCTAATGTCATGTAACTCTTTCCTCAGGTTCGAATTCAAAGTGAGCATTTTTTCACATTCTGACTTGAGTTCTGCTATCGACAGACTGTCGAGATCGATGGGGGTCGGCGAATCAATGAATTCGATTTCATGATCGTCCATTCCGTTTTTACCAGGCGAATGGTTTCCATTTGTTGTAGTCCCATTCCGGCCTCCGCCGGTGTCTTCAGCCGGAGGCATTTTGACTGGTCTGCCGTTGCTACTGCCAATGGGGCCTGGACTTCCTTGATGGGAGCCTTCGTTTGGATTGGACGAAGTCGGCGAGGACGGGGGTGATACGTTCAATTGTGAAATGCGTTTGTTTGTGTCTGAAAGTTCGGCGCGGAGGAGAGCCATCTGTCGGTGTGCTGATTGCAAGTCGCCGTCGAGTCTACCAGCCAAGGTTTTGTTCTCTTCGACCATTTTACGAAACTTGGTCTGTGAAAAATATACAATGACGAAATTTTACTAGCTTCTTCTTTTTGTAACTGGTAAACTAGGTTTGGCTCAACTTACTTGGGCATCAAGAAGGAGCCTTCGCATAAGCCCTATGGAGACCTTGAGGACCTGCGAATACTTTCCTCCATTTTCGCCGTCAAGTTCCTTGTGAAGTGTCGAAGATTCTGGAGAAAATACGAACGAGATGATCTGGTCGTTCAAGAGGTCCAGGGATTGGATAGCTGTTGGGGAGCCAAATAAGAAAAATCAATCAGTAAATTAGCTTTTACATTATTAAAGAGTGGGGTGGATAAAATAGTAATTTAAACGCAGGCAGAATTCCAAGTTCAAGGCAGTTCGCACTCACAGTAGATACCCGGGTTTATGGTTCATTATCATCAGAAACCGCATTTGCAGTAGCATGAATAAAGATACAGAAGCAAGGGAATTATTATTTAGCCAAACCAACTGCCGTAAAGTACTCTGATAAAAGCTGACATTTCCCCTCCCACGTAATAAATTATTGGTAGAGCACGTGGTTCTATTCTAGCAATAGAATCCTTGCTGCAAGTGAATTTATAAAGGGATTATATGACATGTGGTTTTGAACTTGTATATGCTATCGACAGCGCTCTTTGTAATTGTAATGGCATTTTGAGATCCCTCTGAACAGAATCGGTTGTTGGAGAACCTCGGGCATATTTTGGGATCTTCGAAGTTGCATTTTTGTCCCGACACGGATCCTCTGCTGCTCCTGTCCTGTCCTCCCCCATGCGATCCTCTTGTAAAATGAAATATATCGGTCCTGCCAACTCTAATGAATAATGACAGCTGAGGGCAAGTTATTTTTGGGTCTCCAATCATGTCTGCATACCGAACAGGTTACGTTTAAAATATACCGAACAAGAAGGCAGTCACCTCCGATGAGGTTTGGCCCATATGACTAACACACCTTGGCTCCTGGCTTCAAACATATGTTGCATCATAACCTGTGACAACTATATCGGAGAGACATTCCAAGAATTTGGGCAAAGTGTTGAGCAAAATTTCCACAGTCTATATATGACAGACGCTTATATATATTTACCCTTGGCACCATAAACTACTGCAGCTGAACTATGGGAAAAAGAGAAAACAAAAGTTACTATTCATTCCCTGCCCTGGATAACTGTTCTGCCCTCATTCTCACCGACAATGTTTACTTATTTCAAAAGTGAGCTACGACGTCCAATGTCACCGAATTTCAGAGTCGGCTATCAGGCTTGTCATCTACTTTTCGGGCTTCTTGATGTCTTCTTCTCATTAACAACGTGCGACAGTGTTTTTTTCTGCAGAATATGAAAAGAGTCTTGCTTGACTGAGAAGACTGAAAGGCTGATAAAAAGTTATCAGCAAAAGGCTGGCCAAGGACCGCCTACACGCCGAGGCAGGTTGGCGGCGACGGTGCTCATTAGGTACAGGCTACAGTAACGGCGTACGTTGTTAATGAAGATTCAGGGAACCTCGACATGGAAACATAATTAGTGCTTCGTTGAAATTGGAAATTCAAGGACTAGCAAACTAGCGAGGATGGCGAGGAAGGATGAAGAAGCAACGGAAATTTCATAGTGGCGAAAACCCCTCTTCCAGCTACTGCAGAAAGACAACCGGAAGACCTGTCCAGAATGAACATTCGTCTCACTCAGTCATATCATCCATCATACGCTTTCAAGGCTAGGCTCATCCATGTGGTATTAAAAGTTGGATTATTGTCGGATCAGAAGTTGTATTCAATACTGGTTGGGCTTATAGCTGAAGTGCTTTCTGTCACCGTCAAGCAAGGTAAACAGTGTACAAGTCACACAAAAGTAGGCGACAGATAATGCTCAAGGCAAACAGGTCGATAAGTTTGATTGAAGCAGTACTGGAGCTGCCGCTGATATTTGTAATCACAAGTCAGGATCTGGAGATTGGTGGACATGGAACATGGAACAGCGTTCAGTCAAGCGAAGTAAAAGTGGCAAACAAACAGAAGGACAAATTTGCCAAATGTTCAGGGCGTCAAGAAGTCAAACGTAAAAGCCATGAATA
Organism: Sphaeridia pumilis; assembly: GCA_034698345.1. Taxonomy (NCBI): domain Eukaryota; kingdom Metazoa; phylum Arthropoda; class Collembola; order Symphypleona; family Sminthurididae; genus Sphaeridia; species Sphaeridia pumilis. The sequence goes on along the minus strand of JAQGBJ010004525.1, from coordinate 1,055 downwards.
GAGCGGCATGAAACGTGCAACTGTCAACATGGAATACATAGCTGGAATTTTTGTATGTTGGTCGATCGATACATATGTATTTTCTGGTTGGAAACATGGAATGTTCAATTTGATGACTTGAAAAGTATAAGGGAGAATGTGAAGTGAAAACACTTGAGCTTAAGTGGGAACTTTTGAAGTTGGACCGAGACCAAGGCGGTTTGAAACATGTCGGAACTTCAATGGCTAGCAAATAATGCGTTGGGGCTACAGAAATTGGATCAAAGCTGGCTCCAAGTTTTCTATGATTTAACCCTATATTTTAAAATTGTTTCTAATAACATAATACTTCAACTGAGCAATTTGCTGGAATGTCTTCTTGGACTAAGAAAAATCATGGCCATTTAAATCAGTGGTGCCAAACCAAAAGCACGGCTTGAAGCTCGTTTCCAGATTCTCACCGCTGGTTCTGCTTTGATGCAATTTTCAGACCTCCAGACTTCAGAATACCTCAAGTCATAGCCAGTTAGTCCATTACTGTCAATGTCATTATACACATTTGTCTCTTTCAGTCTCAAACTGTGCCTAGTGCACCACGAGTCTTAAGCGACTTCGACCGCCTTCGAACGTCAATACGTCCCACTCCAGGAGGCCACACAGGAACCTGAGATACCTGTGAAGCTCCCATTAACACTTGAGCAGACGACAAAAAGATCATTATAAGCGTGTGTTTGTTTCTCCATTCAGAAACTACTGTGTACTACTTGAAACCGAAGAACTGACGACGACTGACTATGAGAAAGCCCGCTCGCTGAGCGTTACATTGCTTGGGCTTTTAACGGATGGGTGCAATAAAGGACGACTTGTTTATTTACACAAGGTGGTGATAACAGCTTGAGAGGTTTCGGAAGCTTTCAAAGTCAGAATATATTTTGTATACTCTGAAAGCATGGCTAATCTACAAAATCTCTCAAAACCTCAAACTTAACAGATAATAACCCTCACAGAACAGAGACACTGTTACCTTTTTCGAAATGAACATTTTGCTTGGCAAAAGCCCTTGTAAAGGCACTCAC
>JAQGBJ010004524.1:0-10090 GCA_034698345.1 Sphaeridia pumilis | reverse complement strand
GTTTCGTCGCTACAACGCAAGAAGCAAAACTCCCCATTAAACACCAACGAGTAAGGCAGATTCCAGACGTTTCCATCTGTCTCCTCCACTCGAAGGTTCACAAGTCCAAAGTCCATTTACATTCTACAATCACATGAACATAAATAGGTATTAACAATACTAAAGACGACAAACGTATTTCTCTCCTCAAACTCCAGCTGACGCTTTCAACAAACGTTTACAACAATTTTGTGCAGGAATTAACAGTGATGATGATGAGATGGCATTTTAAGCTTCTTTCGATCATCACCTGGAAGACCTGGAAAGGTTCAGTCAGTTTATAGGGTTACACATAATAGCGGCGACACTGTGAGCTAATCATTAAACTGGTTTTTGGTGTTGGAAATTCAATGCGACGTTTGAAGGACAAAGGTGACCAGACCAGAGTATCCAATACGGCCATTTAATTCGAATAAAGCTCTGGTTGAACCTGAATGACAAGATAGCGATTAACACCTTGAGAAATTCCGCGGAATCTGCTCAACGTGATTATGAAGAGGCCAAGAAAAATGATGAATAGCATTGAATATCAGCAGTAATAAATTAAAGTACACATCAAATATTGGAGAATTTGTTGTTGCACGCTTCAAAGTGAAATTTTGCTGAGAAATACCTGAGGAACCTGAGGAAACTGAAATAATATATGAAATGGCGGAATCATGGCGGTTCCCGGAGAGAATGCAAGAGGAGAGTTCAGGCAATAAATTTTGATTTTTTAGAGTTTCATTCAATTTCCAACAACGACTTTATCAGGCAGGTATCAGGTTGTGCAGAATTTTAATTTTCGAGCTGTGTATCATATACATGATGATGTAGTGGAGAAAGAGGCGAATCTGTTTCAGCTTTTTCTTAGGAGGCTCAAAAGGCAAATGGTTGTAAAAAAGTAATTGTGAAAAGTCATGTCTTAATTTGCTATTGGGAATTGGTGTTGGACGGATGAGAAATTGGCTTCCAGCGAGCGTTGTTGCAATGCTGGAATGGAATTGTAATGAGGAAAAGATTGCCGATATCAAGAAGATGCAAAAGGTTTCAAGCGGACATCTCAATGGCTAGGTTTTTGAGAGTTTAAAAAGTTGGATATATACTTTCTTGTCCAGGCAGCTTTCGCTTGGGCGCTGATGCAATAAGGAAATTCTGGAGGTAAAAGAGAACAGGCCGTTTTGAATGATGATTAGCTGGTTGAAAAAGATATCATTAAATCGTGCTCTTCTGAAATTGCTCACTTGGGCTTGTGTATCGGTTGATGAGAAATGAGAGGAGCGCCGCGCTGTAAAGAAAGACTTGTTGTATATAAATTCTCCAGCTCTTCTCCAGCTTTTCTCCAGCACTGGCTGAGCTGGTCACTTCTGCTTCCTCTTTGAAGTTTCATGTATCATCGATCAATCTTATTGTCCAGGAAGCCAAATCCTTTACCACTCAGCGGTAAGCACATAGAGACACCTCCAGTCTTACGACGGTTTCAAGTCCTCCGAATATACATAGCTGGAGAAAAAGACCAAGGGGTTTCTCCAGCATTCCAGCATCAGCATCCAAGCTCTTCCAAGCTGTATATTGCATTGATTAGTAATTTTGAGATAAAGCTCCAGAGGCTTTCATGGAGCAATGATGATGCAGCAGCCTTTCCTCGTTTTTTGTGTCTTGTCCAGCATCGTTCATCTTGATTAAAAGCCGACTTTTGTTATTATGGTTATTATTACTCAGCCTCCAGGCAAAATTCACAGCCCTTTCAGGTGTAAATGAGCCTCAGATTATTAAGACTTTGAAAACTGTAATCAGCTCGCGCTCGCTCAGAACTTGGTATCCAAGCGACGTCTTAAAACTTCGCACAGGGCACTGTATATTTTTTGAATCCATCTTCGAAGACACTTCCGAAACCATTGAAACCACAGAAGCTTTCTCGAAATACACGTACGAACCTCAAGCCACTCCGACTGTTTGATGAGGCATAAAAAGTCAACAAGGTTTACGGCTACTTTGATAGATGAGCCTTGGCTGAATGACGTACGTCTGGAGTCTCTCAAATATCATGGATCGTGCTTCGTGATTGCTGGACTTGGTGTTTGATTGAGTGTGTCTTATGGTACACACACACACGTCACGTCAGGTTCCAAAATTCTGTTCCGTCAGTGTCAAAATCAAAAAAGTCTTGTTTGTTTTACCGCGGTGATGAAACCTGAAGCCTGAAACAACAATCGAGAAAAGGTCAACCAACAAGTTCAGGAGACAAGCAGGTGCTAATCGAAACAAAACGGTTCAAGTCATGTTCTTCAAACATTACAAAAAAAACATTGTAGCGCCTTGGATTTCCAGGGAATAGCAAGCGAGATCGAGAAAGTGAAATTTTATAATTCATCTGGACAGTGTCCAGTCAGGGAAGTATCGCTGGAGCTGTAGGCTGTGGCAAGTTTTATCAGTTCAGGAAACCACCGACATGGAAATTAATTATCGTTTCGATTGTATTTATTGCCTGCTTCAGTGCGGTTTGCTCGTTCGTGAGAACTTGGAACTTGATTAGCGATAACTGCTCAATGAAATATTTCCCATGATTTACACCACTTTGAGATTGTAAAAGATACACTAATGCCTTAAGGCCTTCAAGATTTTAATTTCAATTAATCTTGTACTTCTTGCCCCGGTTACCTTTTAAGGCACCTTTTAAATAGATTTTTAGAGAGTAAGCTTGAATTAATCTGCGATCTTCTCCTTGTTAATTTATACTCGCATTTACTTGTGTTTTCATGGACCATAAAACGCACTCATCATTTTAATCAATTAAGCGAGATCAAATTCCAGATACTTAGCTGAAAAACAAGAGAGTAAAATTAATTGCCGACATGATGACAACACGTGTTCAAGTTGATTACAATCGAGATTGTATCAGCTATTTAGCCATAGTGAGTATCCGCCTTCGCTCATGTTTTATAAAGCTTGTTACGGACCGTATAGAAGAATAACAATATTTTTTGGCCGTCAAAGTAGCTCTTGCATGTGCATTTGGATGCATTTTCCAACTTGAATCCTTGTTGCACATTCAGCTGTCACTTCAAAATCTTTTGGCACTGCAACGACTTTGACATGTGCTTGACAGCAAGTTGGGCGGAGGTTAAAGGTAGCTCACAGTCAGTCTCTTGAGAACAAGACTTCTTCAAATTGACGCTAATGTTGTCAATCTAAAAAGCCTTCTTAACAGCTTTCAAGAAGTTTTTGGAACCTGCTGGAGTAAGTAGCAAAGTTAAAAACGAAAGTTGTCTATTGTATCTCCAGGTGTGTATGCATACTTGAAGCTTTGATTTTTGATATACGTTAACTGGCCCTACCCGGATTTCTGAGAAAGCTTTTCACGTGCCATAAGAACGTGTGGCACTCCTTTGGATCTTTCTTGAGGTGAATTCATTGTTGTCTGCAGATGGTTCTTCTCAAGTTCTGAAGCCAGTTTAAAAACGGGTTAATGTAAGCCAGGTATCGCACACACCATTCTTGAGATGCATCCAAAATTTGCTGTACTTTGCCCATGTTTGTTGACCATTGTTGTAAGCATTGTTGGAAATGTCTCATTTCTCTCCCTTGTGTGCTTCACGCTTTTCTGTCTCTTAAGGCAGCTTTAATGGGGCTTTGAAGCTTGAAATTTTTGTATGTTTACCTTTTGCATCAGACCATAAAGTGCATGTGAAAATGTGTGTAAACGTTATCAAATTGGCACTTTTATTGAAGGTTCCGTGAAGCAGCAAAAATAAGATACAAGTTCAAAGTTGTGGATTGTTGCTGTATATTATAATGAACGAGCTGGTGGAGGAAATAAATCTCGTGGGTTTTCAGCATTTTGCCTTAAAAGTCCATTGTTTCGGACGGAGTAGGCTGAAATATATATAAGCTGTATATATGGATGGCCGAATGGGTATTAGTCGGAATTATACAACTTTTAACGATGACAGCCCGAAAGATTTATATGGGAAATGTGCGGAAATTGAGTGAGATGTACGGCCTCGCCGGAAATGTTTGACAGGTTCCGAAGTTGCGAGAACGGAACCTTTGGTCTTTGAAACTTTATTCAAGTTAAGGTTTATTCATCGGACATTTTTGAAATTTTTGGAAAAGATTCAAAGTCTGGACTCAATCTAATTATTGACTGAAGTGAAATTGGCCACCGCGAAGAAGAAGAATTAATTTGAAGATAGTGTCTTTTTGGAGTTTTGATTGAAGGCTTTGGAATTTGCAATCTAACGGCATATTAATGTTGCGCATTGGGGTTTGCATTTATTTACTTGAAGACTGAAGATATCAGCACATAGAATTGGTAGTATGTTAAGTTAATGTTGTTTAAATAGCGGCTTACTTCAAATACATCTTTGTGAAGTAAAATACGCGGAATCTTTAATAATTTATACTCTGAGCAAATTGGCAAAAACTGTAAATCACACTTGAGGATTCACCATACTAGAAACGTTTTTGCGAATTTAAGTTTATGTGCTGAATCTCAAGTAACAGACAATTTTGCATGGTTGGATAATGAAAGCCATAAATTAAAATTCATCTTATCGTATAGCAGCAGCCTTAGCTCAATCTGGTCTTGAAGTGAGTGTTGACTACGAATAATTCGCGTTTTTATTTTTCATGCAGAAAGTCCCAACAACTTATGGCATGAATAGTGCATGAATTATTAGAGTGCTGAATGCTGAAAGCACATGACGCTACAAAAACATATGTGAAAAGGCGACCAAGAACAAATGGCGTCAAGTAAAGTTGATAAGCCAAGCATTTGGTATGATATTAACTGGAATCTATGTTGTATATTTAATTTTCGCAAAAAACTTGATTCTCCGAAACTATTTGCCGATTCAAACAACATATAATATATTTTATTCAGAAGCTTTTATTGTGTGAAATGTCAAGCTCCACAAGATCACGATTCCATCAACTTCTGGTCGACTGCAGCCAGAGTTAATAAATGTTCTTGCTAATTTGTAGTTTGTTAGCATCATCAGGCTGAACAATTGAACAATTAATTGAGAAGCAGGGAAAATTACATTTTTATTCAGCCATGCCAGCCAACTAAATTACAGGTTTGCAAATTTTACTAAATGTAATCAAATTCTTATAAGCTTCTTAGACGATTGTAATTCAAAAAGCCACAAAGACTTGTACCGACTCATACTGAGCTTTTGAACTTTCAAACTGACAGTCAGGACCACCTTTGACTGTTGATTCTTGGTTTGGTGCAAAAATTAAGTCTATTTGAAAAGTTGACGTAACCATCTCAGCATTTATTATAGCGAATAATATAAGCAACTACCTGTTGATTGTTTTGCTCAAAAAGTACGTCCATGCTGCGCAATTTTTTGAAACATTCAGCATGTTAATTCCAGTAAATATTTCTGCAAGCAAGCTAACTAGCTGATATTAATTACAGCCATCAAAGCATCAAACTTGCTAACAATGTACCAGCGTTGACGTCCATCTGTCCATCCTCAAAGTAAATCAACTCTTCTCGTGATTCCATGATGAGAATCAAAAAGTATAACGGCGGTGAAATGCTCTTGAAGTTACAAATTACAAGGTGGATCATTATAATGTTTAATGAAACCCGATGATTAAGGTGATGAGATGATTGAAATGATCGCCGTTCCAGCTCTTTCCAACTCGTAAGAAAAAGAAAGAAGAAGAAGAAACGAGCGGAAATATGGGTTGTGTCAGTCTCTTTTTCTTCTCTCATCATATCAATCTTTTTCTGGCCCTTTGATCAACAAGAGAACCGACTCAAATCCAGCTGATTCAGGTGTGGCATAACTCAGCCTATTTACAGGCCACTTGTGGCAGGCAGGCGTCAAATCCAAGACACATTAACATCCGTCATCGACTTGATTCTTCTTCTCCTTCCTTTCATCAAATGCATACAAAATTCACCTCCCACGTGTTTAACTTGGTTGTATGACGTGATTATTTGAGCGATAATCAGGTAGAGGGCGGATCCTCTGGACATCAAAGTGGCATCAAGTGTGGCATTCCCGATTCCTTGTCTTGTTATAAACCTTGGCAGTCACTCACTCGCCAGGCCACATAACAAGATCATGATTAGGGGCCATGCGGGAGGTTTGAAAAATCTAAAATCTCAAGGAAAAAACAAAGCTTTTTTGGGATTCAGAAACTTATTCCTAAAAAATTGGTGTGAAGTTCTTTGCTGTTACTTATTGTACTGTCTTTGTCTTTGGATTTTGTAGCAGTCATTTGTCAGTCAGCATACGAATTCGAACCGGATGAGCCTGAAACAAGATATTTTCCTGGACAAAGTGACAAGTGGTCGGTCTTGCTGCTCATCTTCTTGCTGGGAAACCGGGTTCCCTTTTGGTATTCACATTTCCGTTCCTGACCTTCCGTGAAGATGACACTGATGATGCCACGAGGCAACGAAATAAGAATCAAGGCAGCCCCTTGTCCAAATTACCTTCTAGTACATAGATACAAGTTGAAAAAATGAAGTATGTAACTTGAGAAGAAGGCGGGCGGAAGTGGACGGATGGATCTTCTTGTCTTTTGAATCTCGTCGTCGATGTGGTCCTTTGCTTAGGGAACTGCGACGGAATATTTGAGAAATATTTCAGTCACGAAGTGAAGAGATTCCAGTTACTGACTTGAGTTGAGTGTTGATCTTTGCAGGAGACAAGAAGCAGATATGGCCGAGGAAAACAGGAAATATGGTTTCCAGGCAAAGTGTGGAATAAATATAACATGGCAACGGTATTATCACTTGAGGGCATCGAATGATCAAACTGAAAGATATATTTTCAATCCTTCTTGCTCTTCTCCATCTGATGATCCATATGCCTCGATCTGGAAACGTGGTGTTCAAAGTTTAAAATATATGGCTTCGCAGCTCTATAAGAAATAGACTCTAAAAATTCATCCATTCCACACAACACGGAAGGAAACAAATGAACTCATTGTTTACAAAAGGGCCAGATGAACCTTGGGGAACCTTGAATTGACATATTGCTATCGCCTGTCGTCTCTCTCATGCAGTCCCCAAGTGTATTATATAATCTCCCTTGAAATCGACAGCGTGAAAAGTCAGGCGGGAGACTTATGGAGATTTGAGCGACAGGGGCCAAGTGTGTCTTCCAGTGAGCTTCATTGAAGTACATGGAATCAGCCAGAGCTCTACTTGCGGAGTTACGATTTAATCACGCTTTGTCAGTCGGGGGTCAACTCCGTCGAATTGCTTAGCTGCGAAGCCCTTCAAGTCCCGTTTGAGGCTCTGATGAACAATATATGTGATGATTGATTTGTTTTGATTGACTGTTTGCAGGAAGCCTCTTTATTGACACGGAGATCGAGGTTCACCAAGCCTTCCGGCGAGGCGTCGAGTCACTTCAGGCTCGCGGCTTCCTTAACGGCACCGAAGTCACCACTGATGTTCAGGCTGTTTCTGCTGGAGATTCCTTCATGCTTTACCATACAGGTAATAATTTTATATTTACTTACTATTTTCTTGTACCTGTTTCAACACCTTTCCAAAGCCTTTAGTAACACAGGTGGCTAATTACAGGCTTTTTATCCATAACCGAAGTAAAATGCATGTAAGTAGTAACTTGGGCGGGTGTGTCTCATCAGATTAATTGAGTGAGTGTCAAGTGTGAAAAGTAGGAGTGGCTCACCACAGTCAGCTTTTAATAGCAGCCTCCATTAGCTTTTCTCCAGCCACAAATGTAAGGAAATATTTCCAGGCTTGTACTTAGTTGGCAATCGCGCGTCCTGGAATGTCACACCTGCATGAAAATCGTCGATCGCTTACGGAGCACGTGGCGACTGGCGAAGTGCGGCAACAGGTTTCTTATACTCAGTGGACTCTGACTGTGCGATCACTATTGTCCACATGTCCACCACATGCCCAGGCGTGTAATATAAATTCCAGCTTCTCCAGTACTTGACTTCTCCAGCCAGGGTCGTAATTGAAAAACACTTTGACAATTATTGCCGTATAGAAACCATGCCGAGAAGAAAAGCGTCCAAAATCTGTAAATCTTCACACTTTTCACAAGCTTCAACTTGAACTTGTGCCAGTTACTTCGTATTTGTAGTTCGAACATGAGAATTTCTGCTTCTTTGGAAACCGCTTCTTTGACTTTGTGTGGAGCCTCTGGCTCTCGTAATTTCTCTCACATTTCCCAAAATTTCCGGCATCCGCTCGTTCCATATTTTTTGCTCTATTCCAAAGCCTTGTAATTGTAATTTCACGGCTCTCAGTCCAATTACGAGGGGTTTTAAATTACATACACGGAGCTTTTTTACCATACAATTTTTCACTATTCTAAGCGCCCAACTTGTGGCGCAGTTTATGGCCGAGTCTCAACAGTTGTTCCAGAGCTTCAAATCTTCCCAATTTGTCTGGAAATAAGTTTTTTTCTTTCAGCAGCTCCAGCCAAAGAACCGCTAGAATCCGTTACTTGGTACCTTTAAAATCATTGAAAAACATGTTCTGATGGCAGGAAAAATATGAGAGTTAATTTACGGAACAGCCTTTGAAAAATTCACTCTTCCCGCCAAAACCATTTTTCATAAAAAAACCTTCACTCTTTGCAGCATGCGCCCAGTTGACCACCGGCATCACAACGCTCTTCGGGCCCTCGGACCCCTTTTTGAACAAGCAGCTGCTCTCAATGACCAATAAACTTGGAATCCCCCTCATAAGCACCGCCCCTCGACCTTGCAAAGAAACCACTTCCGCGGCCTACACCGATACTCCTGCAGCCCTCGCCTCAGTGTCATCAGGGGCTGGTTCATCTTCAGAAATACTCCTCGACTCCGCCTCCTCCTCGACCTTTGACCCGGTTGACCTGTCGGTGTCACTATATCCGACGCAATCGCAGCTTATTGACCTCATCACTTCGGTGGCCAAGGAACTTGGTTGGAAGGACATGTCCATCATACATGACGCTGAAAAAGGTGAGTGAATCTACCAAGTTCCAAGGTTCGAAGGTCATGGGAATTGAGGCCACTAACCGAGGTTTTTTTGCAGGGATTATCGATCCGACCTCTCTCGCCGAATCCCTGCAACTGTTGGGTCGTGTCAGCGTCCACCAAAAAGGCGCCGACCTTCGGTCGCGCCTCATAAAACTGCGACTTCGGGGCGCACGGAATATCATTGTGGATACTTCAATCGAGAACGTTCCAGCGGTTATTCAGGCGGCGTTGGAGACTGGGATGATGACGAGTAGCTACAGTTATATTTTCACCATGTTGGTAAGTTGCAGTTTTTGTCCATAGGCTTGACAAATGTATGTAAGAACAAAGCTACAATTGAAGCCATTGTTCCGGTCCTACCTTATACTGTTTTACAAAGAGAAGAAATGAACGTCGGTGCAAGTGTTACATTTAGGACCATTCACAACGTGACAAAAGTTATGGCGTCAGGTCGGGTCTTCCTTGGTCTTCGTGCTGCAGTTTGAAAAGCGGTTTCGAATACCAGCGGTTGCATAACTTTCATCACTGGAGTCGTAACAATTACTCGTTTCTGTCGTATGTCTGACAAATAACTTTTGGTTGTCTGAGGATAAAGCGGCTGAAGCCGAAGCAACTGTTGAAGGAATCGTTGAGAGTCGGGACTTGTTGCTTTGTTCTCTCGTTTAGACAATTTTCACCCTTTTATTATCCTAGTTTTACTGCTAGTTTCACTTAACACGTTACCAAACCAAAAGACATGGAAGACCTTCCGCAGCAGTGAGACAAATGTAAGAAGCCCGCAGTTGAAGTAAATTTTTTGGTGGGGCTCTTTTCTGAACTTAATTATCCGAATACAGAATATGCAGGATTTAATTTCGGAGAACTTTTAGTCAGGTTTAACATTATTTTTGAAATATTTATAGGGATAAGTTTTGTGAATGAATTCAGTTTTGGAGATTTTTTGCAGGTTGGCAAATGACACTATTATACAAGAACAGGATCAAAATCAGATGGAACTTGTGTAAATACAGTAAAAGCTCGATATACCGGACTCCAAGGGACCGAGCAAAAAGTCCGTTAAATCGAATGGTCCGCTATTTCGAGCGTTCTTTAACAT
>JAQGBJ010004523.1:0-10090 GCA_034698345.1 Sphaeridia pumilis | reverse complement strand
CACAATACTGGACAGCAGCACTTGCAGTACCCGAATTTTTATAATGGCTACAGTTTTTCTAGTTTTGATCGGCGGTTCTTTGCCATAATTTTCAAAAGGTGTTCAAAATTTTATGTCAAATATGTTTTAGCTTGGCGTCGAAAACTTTTTCTTGACTCCCGTTTTCAAAATTCTGGTTTATTATGTATCGGATAATAAATCACTTTCGATTAACTTTTTGGCTCCTTAACCAAGATAAATATTGAGTCTTCTGCTAATTGCAATTTGTGCGATAATCAGCATCCGTTGTTACAATTTTGCTGTTCGAGAAACCAAAAAGCAATGATTCTTTGTTGCATGTATCCATACATGAACTGACCTTTCTTGTGGCCTTGTGGGAAATACAGTTGATGTATTGCTTTCACTCTGACGGCGTCGAGAGCTACTTTCTTCACCACAGCCTCAGGTTTTTCAAGCCAATGCCTGGGTTGCTTTTGATTCAACAAAGGAAAGCATCAGTTCTGCATGAAATAAGTGCTCTGGCTTTGAGCACTGGAAACTGACCTTCGTGTGGATTCACAAAAACCCGTTCTGGCTTAAGGGTACTTGAAAAACCACATCAACTTGGACTTTCACCATACAGTGGGAAGCGAAACATTAGTAAATGAGTATGGACGCTTCAAGAGCTTTGTGTGGCTGGGGGCTTCTTTTTTGCGGTATAAATATTCCGAATTGTCCTTGATTTATATATGTATGTTGAATATATAATCAAGCAATCTAGTTTCTTGGAAATACTTTAAATATCATGCGCTGCTTGACTGTCAATAGGATTGTGTACGCGCTGCTACCAACTCTCATGTATGTAACGAGGAAGAAACTCATCTTTACATACGTCAAAAATATGATTAGTGTCAGCAACATTTCTGATGATACTTTTCTTGGAAGTTCGAGTGAATGAGCAGAAATGTGTTCCACATCTCAAATAAAGCTGTAGCTTTGATGATTTATGCTTGTAGTTAAACTTGATTACTACTAGGATGAGATCGGTGACCTAAGAGCCATGAACTCGGCCATTATTTCCCAGCTACGAGTTGCTGTCGATGCTAAGACGGCCATCTGCCAGCATTGGCGTATATCGAACATTCATAAAGTAGTTCACAATTCACATTGGTAAAGAAATCCACTTGGAAACTTGGCAGGCAGATTATTCAGTATTGTAAATCTTAGGTCAACTGCGGGGTCAAGATATGTATGATTTGAAGCTCTGAATTTCCCTGGAATCGACAAACAACAGATCTATTCGCGCAATCCATGCGGTAATTCAGCTTGAGACAAGAATAAAATTGAGCTGCCTATATTCCTGCGTTAAACAGGAATTAAATCTGTCTTCCTGCTGAGACACGACTTTTGCTTTCGTGTACACAAACATCGGTCGTCAAGCTAAATTCCAAACAACTGCAACATGAAGTGGAAACCGGATTTCCAAGTCCGAGTTTTGCTACTGAGCTTCCTGTGTTTAGCATGCTTTCATTCGAAGCCTGTCATAAGCACAACTACAACCGCTGAAACGCCAAGGTCAGAATCAACGACAGTGGTCGCTGGAATTCTGGATTCCGGAACGTGGAAATACCCAAAACTGTGTTACGTCGAAAAGTCCAAAGTCAACGAGTTGATTACACGAATGAACCAAACGGTGCAAATTCTGAACAGAAAAGACGCGTATCTGAAGTGCAACGAGAAAATCGAAGCTGCCGTTGTTGACGCTGACAACATGAAAATGTGTGATGACGACCGCATTTTGAATATTCAAAAGGACCTTAGCGAAGTTGCTGCGGGACTTTTTCAACTGGCGATTCGACTTTCGGAGCCGTCAGAGGAAGAGGTTGACAGTTTGGACCGAAAAAAGTTTCAACTTGTCTACGACTTGAAAGGTATCTTCACCGTCTAAAATAACATTCAAAAACCCATTCCATTTGTGTGTTTAATTATCGAATTTACTTCGCAGCTCTTCGTGTCTTTTACGGTCCTTCGCCGTGTAACGAGAATGCAATCGCGCTTTTCCCGTTTCAGCCTTTGGTTGAGTACGTCGAATGGAACCTGGATCAAGTTTTTGTGCTTTTTCAAACCACAAGGCCGACTCGACCCGCACTACCAACAACGACGTTCACTTCATCGTTTCCTCCGACGACGCCGAAACCCAGCGAAGAAGACATGCTCAATTCTCACGCATCCTTCCTCGAACTCACAGAAATGGCGCAGTCAAATCCCAGCGCCATGTCCAGAGCGCTTTTGCGAATTATGTCTCAGCGTTACAACGAAAAAGCTTCAACGTTCGAAAAGCTTTTAAATTTCACTGAAAGCTTGCCCACGACGGAGAATCAAATCTTTGGCGTTTCTGCAATTCACGATGAAATGTATCGCTACAACAGAAACCCGGAACCCGAAAAACTAATGAAGATGGCGAAGACGGTGAAAGCTCTCAATGCAACTGTCGAGAATTCTTTTGGTGTCTCATCCTCAGCGCGGCTGAAGTTGGCTGATTTGGTCCACAATTTGAGTCCATTGGTTCTCATCGGTGAAAAGGCGGAATGCCGTGTAAATAACGTTGCGTATCAACTGCAATTGTGGACTGCGGACGTTGATTCGCCATATTCTGCTTACTTGGCGACGGATTCCAATTACCGGTTTCAAGTTTATCCAAAGGTCAAAAATGGCAGACTCGTTTTTCGAATCAACTGGAATGCTTGGTCTCGACACGGCCCATTTTATATCTCTGACAGCAACTCAAACACACATTCGTCGACCATGAAGTATCGAACGCAGCCATCGGAACGTTTTGTTCTGTGGCATTGGGAAGGAACACTGCCGCGTGACGCAGAACTCGACTGGAAACTCGTGCCGATCGAAGGCAAAGCGAACCAATTCAAGATTCTTTCAGACAAGTTCGAAGACTTCATGTTCGCACATCAATCAGCAACCGGGCGTAACAGCATGCGTCGCGTGCTGCTAGGCAGAAAAAGCTACTCGGGCCACGCTCACATTCCCGAAGCTGACAATTGGACTCTCGACTGTAGGCCTGGCATTTTCAAAATTCCAGCCAGCTGAACTCCTGTTTCGCTTGAAAAATAACAAGCAATTGATATTCATCGATATAAATTTGTAGCAGTATTGGCATAGTAACGTAGTTAGGCTTCACTCTGGATTTAAATATCCCCAGTTGTAGCTCCAGTCTGAATACAACCTTCGACAGGAACATTACGTCCTGTTCTGTTACACTGTAGTGTTTTGACGTGCAATGATTGAACAAGTAGAAATTAAATCTTGATAATTCGTTGTAAAGTTTGTTAATCTTCAAAGTTCTCTGGAAATAAAAACTCTGCTTATTTTCAGATGCGCACGACACGGGCTCTCTCCAGCTAATCCGATGCAAACTACGTTTGAGTCCTTTGTTTACAGCGGATTTCGACGGGTTCTTCTAGTTTTAAACCGCTGCAACATTCAAAATTTCGCAGTTTCCGTCATAATCTGATTTTCAAACTATAAATGCAGAAAAAACTGAAGTCTGCCAAAAAGGCAGAGAAACAACTCTCACCAACAAGTAGGAAAACACGAATCGAAATTCTAGGAAAATTCGAATTTCACACTCAAGACATCCGAAGCGAAAGCTTGATGCGAATGCAGTTTTGAGTAGAAATTCACATCTTGGCGTTGGCATATGACTAAATCCAAATAAGAAGAGATATTTTGCGTGTTTTGGGGGTCAACGTTGGAACTTTTGGAGATAGCCATCTTGTAGAGGATATTTAGTTGTCTCCAAATCAGAAGTTCCAGGTTCCTGGCTCACTCCAGTTAGCAGCAGTCGCAGGCCCAAAATGGAAAAATTGGAGGTCGCCCAAATTTTCGAAGTTGGACTACTTCGGCTAAAAGCAACCGATAGTAGTCATCTTTAGCTCAAATTGACCGCCTAGCTTAGCTCTTTCAAGCAAGTACCCATTTGCCTAGGTCAAAGGTCATTAAGAGGTCAACCTCCAAAGACTTCTGAAGTCAAACTTGGGGCCTAATTTCTCCAAAACTGTTTGACAGAAGTTCTTTTTAAGACCTCATCCGATGCAGTTTTGTAAGGGCTCTCGAACAAGCTCAAAAAATCAAAAATCGTACACGAGGTTTGGACACTACAGAGTTTCAAAGTTTCCCGTAAGAAAGCATTGAGTTTCTGAATCTGTCGTCGTCGTCCTCCTTGAACATAATACGTCCATATGAAATACACCTGTATGAATACAATAGCTTTAAAAGGAAGGAGCCCGTAAGTTTATTTAGACAGCGTCTGTTTGAATTGTTGTTTAGTGAATTTCACAAGTCAGACGATATGAGTCATATCGAAATGTTTGAAGGTTTCTGGAAAAAGTTCAGCTTTCTTTACGAAATAACGGGCAACACCATTGATGTAAGATTGTAAACGGCAAAATTTAGTTGAAATAAAGACCCTATTTGTTAGAAAAAAAAAACAGTTTTAAGCATGAACGGTGGAACTGTTGTTTCTTATTCCACGGAGAGAGGAAAACTTTAATCTGCCTTCTTAACTGTCGTGCTTTAATGATTAGAAACCATATCTAACTTTCACTATTCAGGCGCCATTTCTCCAGTCTACGTTCAAAGCTGACACAAAAATAAAATGGAAATCAGGTATCCGGGGGGTCTGGTTGCGAATTTTTCCGGTGAATTGATTGCCTCGAGAACCTGTATCAATACGATCCACGCAGTCAGCTTTGTTAAGTGTTCTGTACAAAGAAAGCAAAGTGTATATAGCAAGACTTTGGCACTTGGGAAAGCTGCGAAACCTCTTCTTGCACGTTCGACAAAAAGGTTCTTCTCTTCAAGACTATGAATGCAGTTGATGTTGATGCAATCCGCTACTGCTTCCAGTGAGTCAAAACTTCGTCAGTCATATTATAGCTTTTAGCGATCGAAAGATAGCAATAGCGTTACTAAATTCTTTTCGTAGTGAGGTCTTCTAGTAGATAAAATGACCGAATTTCGACGTTGAACATAAGGTAAATTTTTGAGCACATGAGTATGTATGGCCCTATAGAATAATGTACAATAATGAAACTTTGCACTCTGTACTCGGTACTCAAAAAGACAAAAGACAGTCCGACAACTTCATGGTTGGCGGTTGGAAAACTGAAACCGACTCGTCAATGTTGCCCACGGGAATAAATGATTCTTGGATTCACGAGAACGAGAATGCATACGACAGTCGATTACGATTTTTGTTCATATTTCACGTTAACACTGATACTTACAGAATAATTAAAAGTTGGAGGAGATTGATACACCTCAAAGGCCTATTGAAGACGTGCCAACCAAAGTTTAATGGGAACTTCTAGATCGAGAAATTTGACCAAGTCGATGTTTGCGCTCACAGCAGTTTCTATGAGCCCACGCACAAGCTGTTTAAGATTCTTCGTGGGTGCTTTGGAATATGCACATTTTCGCAGAAGCTAGAAACTTGGTAAGATTTATGAGGCGTTTCAAGCAGCGTGTTTCTTGATAGGTTTTGATAATCTTGTCACCTGCAAAGCTTTAGTAAGAGCATAACATCGAATGGAAAGATGCAACGTCAAAAGTCCTTGGCGAGTCAAAGTCCGATGAGGCCTGGTATTATATGTATCCAATTTTATCATACATTTACAAAATAACGGATCAACCAAAATAGTTTAGTTCCTGAAAAAACAGCAGCCCCTTGCCATGTTTTTTACTGCTGTGGTAAGTGATATAGTTCAAACACAGGAAAAACCGCATCCCAAATCCCACCTTGTATATATGCACTGACCTATCTTCAGAGAAAGCTTCTTGATCAATTGCTTTCTCCTGCTCCTGCATTTGCCGTCAAGGAAGACTTTCTTTTTCCTTTTCGACTTTTCGTGCCTCAATGCTAGAGCCTGAATTTTACGGTGTACACGTGCAAAGAAAGCCCTTCATGGTGCCTGCAGTCGAGGTTTCAAGAGAAATGGTTTTCTCCAGTCTCTACCGCTCTTCAACTCTTAATTTTCACCTGCATGGTCATCATATACAAGGATGTCGCAAAGTTAATCTTGTACTTGTACCTTGTTTTGCTAATCGCGTATTTTGAAAACAAACTCCCATACACATGGAACTTGATTATTTTTCAAGCGTAAACCTTGCCAACACACAAAATATTAGTTTCCCTCTCTGGTATATATGGGATGTATTTAAAGAAGAGTAAAAATTGTGTAAATTCTCAAAACTGTAGAAAATTAAAAAATACGCGGGTAGCTCTAATATGTACAGCTCAGCCTCACCTTTAGTTAGTAAACATTTCTTCGCTTTGAATTGCTTTTGTAGCACGAGTCTCAGCTGTTATTACTGTTACGCTTTCTACAATGCACGCAAAATTCGCGGAATCGCCTCAAGATTTGTGTGAATGCCCTGGAAAGTTTGATATAATCGGATTCTTTGCTTCTATTATGTTCATAGAAGAGTGTTTGGTTTGTTTTGTGTGTATGCAATGCTACGCTCAACCTGAGCCTCAAGGGGCTTTTTCTTGGATTTAATACAGGGCGAGCTAACTTATATTGATATCTTACTTACAGTAAACATATATTTTGCACACTTGAATCCATTGTTTGATTTTGGAGAATCTGTTGGGTTGAACTCCGGATAGTAGACCCAGATCCACATCGGAAGATGGTTCCAAGAAATCGTATTTTTTCCTGGCGAGCACAATTGAATAGAACCGTCAAATAGGTACATATAACCTCACACGTGGCTGTTCAAGAGTTGATTCGAGCAGCAATAACTTTTCATATCAAGTCTTGGAGCACACATGGCGCCATATATTGCTAAAGTTCCAGTTAGGTTTAGTATAAGTCCTTTGGCTTGACCTGGATTCTGGATGGCCTTTGAAGAGAAAGTTTGTTGTTTGTATTATTGCTTTGTTCATTAAAACATGCATGAAATCCGGCTGCCGGAAGCACTTGTTGGTTTGGGAATATCAGTTGATATGTGCATGGTGCAATTTTATTCTTTTGGCTTTCTTTTTACCGGCAGATGGTCAAGACACAAGCCACTTTTGATAATTAAAATATGTACGCTATTGGGCACATTGTTTACAGGGTAAAGATGATTGATTGATAGCCTTGCACAATAAACCTCTTGCAACTTTTTCCTGTTCCTCTCCTCCCGCTCGTTTTCGAAAAAGCCTTCACCTACGCCTTTGAATTTATGAATTGCAAGCAACGCAAGCTAAAACATAGTTTTCTTTGGATGAAAGTTTCAACCATCTATTAGATGGTTATTTTACTTTGCACACAATTTCTTTAAGAGTTCCCAGATTTGCACTTTCATCGAGTGAGGTTCTTAAGGGAGACACCAGTAAAATATAAGGGGAAACAGCCCTGAAACTGAAAGTTTGCAGATGGGAAAGCGGGAAAGAGCATTTGATCTGGATGAGGACCGGCACCCAAACTTTGCTTTGTTACTTGAGGAGAGGCAGCTTTCTCTCTATATTAACCAAGAGGTTCATCGGCGCTTGTATTACGGAGAAAGTTGGTTGCATCAGTCAGCAGGAGGTTTAGGTCGATCAGTTCTTCATCAAGATCAACAGCGCTCAGAAGCCATAAGTAGGGCGCTTTGGCGACGTAAAAACTTTGTACCTGAACAACACTGATCCGCGTTGGCGAGTGAAGTGTCAATGGAGCCTGAGAAGCCTGATCCTGACCTTCCTAAAATTGGATTTGGAACTAACAGATGTTTTGTAATTATCACTTTGTTTTTGCAACTCGTGAGTGCAATTTTTTACAAAATATAATATAAATTAAGTAATGGTGTTTCCTAATCTCAAGTATAACAAGGTTTTTTGACGTGTTTCAGGTCAACACTGTTTCGCTTGCTGGAGTTCAGTTGGATGCAATATGGCGTAAGTTGGATACACAAAATGTTCGCACGAATGTATAATATTTTATGAGCGATTATATAGCGAAAATCAATTTTTCTTTCACAGGTTTGACGTTTGGCGAGCCCAACCTAAAGTTACCGAAAGCCGAAGTGGGCCAGAAAATCAATCGCAGTGCGGAACCGAACAAACCAACAATTGAATCATTCATCCAATTTAAAGTGGAATACGGCAACCATCGACTCATTTATGATTATGATCCATCAAACATGACGATTCAAGTCAAGTTTATCACAATCCAGTGCATCGGAATCGCTTTCTGCCTCATGCACGCCATGATGCTCGGCTACTTACTTCGAACGCAATGGACGGCTGGCCTCAACCGCAAGCTTTGGCAGCGATGCACAAGCTATTTGAAGATTGTTACGGTTGTGTCACTTCTTGTCACTGTGACGAAAGCAGCTTATCTGAGTATCCTGGTCGACCTGGGGGCGGAGTTTCTTATTTTAAACGAAGTCATCTTGCTTTTGACGGAGACGAGGTACCAGGAATTACTGCGCCAAACAAGAGGAGGCGTAGGATTTGAGGCGGGTTTTGACAGCACGGCGCTTCCGGCACTGGATCCTCGTCATGATCGATCAACAAAACTTGGAATAAGCTGGAATACTTGTTGGCTTGTATCTTTTGTCATTGTTCAAACGGTGAGTTTTGGAAATAAGTTTACAATTTACGTGGGTAATTAAAATTAATTGTGCATACAAGGAAAAACATTAACATTCTATTGCTTTGTGTCTTTCAGGTAGCTGCATTTTTGATGCGCTTCTTTCGCTCTATTAGTAAGTGAACTTCAATGTAATCTTGAAAGAATGTTGCTCATTCCTCAAGTGATTTTAATATTGAATTTTTACAGCTCAGAAGGAAGGTTACAGCATTATAGGCATCCCAGTTTTCGCAGTATTCAGCTTGATACACATTTACTTTTCGCATCTACCACTTCGAGCGTACAGATCGAAAAACCTGCGGGTAACACGGGATCTGCTGATTCTTTGGAGCAGATATTTGAAAATTACAAGCGTTGCTGTAGTGATATTCTTTTGTCATGTTCTAACGGGCAGTAAGGAGAAGGTCATCTTGTTGTACATTTTAGAACAAAGGCGTGTAAGGGAGGACGATACGGAAGATCAGGTTATGATTATACTGACCAAATCTGCTATTCAGTTCTGGTTTCTAAACGGCATTATCTTGCTAATGACAAAAAACTTGTACCGTGAAATAATCGTAACTATGAAAGATGGACAAGTTTCTGAGGCTGGTGGAGGACAGTGGAACATGCGAAAGCGTCAATTGTTGGATCCTGGTCATGTAGCGGCAGTGGCGGTGACTTCTGGCGACGCTGATGACAGTCAGCAGCGCTTGGCGCTTGACGAAGACGCTTGCGGACAGACAGCAACGAATGAAGTGGGTCAAGGTGAGGATGCAGAGAATGAACCACTCCATCAGGAACAGCGAATCTCCAGCATGTCCCGGGAGCGCTTTGTTGACGTCGCTGATGCCTCTCGCGATCAATCTGATGTACTTGTTTCCGAAGTTGAGGAGGAGGGGGAGGAGCATAAAGTACCACGTACCTCTAAAGTTCAGCGTAGGAGCTTGCGATGTACCGCGTTGTGAATACAGTGCACTAGATTCACAGACGTCGTCAACGTTTTGCTTGCATGTTGGAAACATAGTGTAAATGATAAGGGCAGAAACTTGTAAAAACAGTTTCGGCTGATAAATACATTTTGGGTAGAAGTTTGTAGAATTTCGATTGATATTTGTAATGAAATGTACCAGCTTCCGTACCTGAGAAAAGCTTACATGAATCTAAACTTCAAACAAAAATTTATAAATGCAGCGAATAAAGTCGAACAATTGTGATTTGAAACAGTTTTGGATTTTTTTCTGAAAGGTTACATAAATGTATTACTTATTAGTGCAGAATCAATTATTAATTTTGATGCAGACACGAACTGAGTGTATATAATTCAAGCATTGCGTGAGTTGAAGAAGTTACTGGGTTTGATTTTCATCCAGCGAATGCCGGAAAAGTTTGATTTTCATTCTGAATTCGGCATCCGCTGGATAAAATTCATCTTAATTCGAGACCCTCTGGATAAAATTCATCTTAATTCGAGACCCTCTGGATAAAATTCATCT
>JAQGBJ010004522.1:0-10090 GCA_034698345.1 Sphaeridia pumilis | reverse complement strand
AGAACAAGAAGGACTTGAAAGATCAGAGATTTAGCGAGGCTTAGAGCCGCTAAAGACCCGGAATTAAGTATTTAAATGTAGCGTGATGAGATGATGGCGGCGGTGTCGTTGGAGAAATTGCACAACAGCTGGCAAATCTGATTCAGATTTTCAAAAGCGGCGGTGCTTCAACTCAAGTCGAGCAAAAATCCCTTGAAGAGTGTTTTTCCTGAATCAACTTGGCCACCAAATTTGTTTGAATCGGATTGAACCCCCTGTGGTGACGCACGAGGAGCATTTAATCAAATCGTTGCATTTCGCAAAATTCGCGAATAGAAAAACAGGAGTTCATTTATCGCCCAAATTAATCTCATGTTTCGACGCGCACTTGTTTCAATTTGTCTTGTTGAGCGCAGCGGAAGGACGCTGTCGTTTGAATTTGAAACCGCGCGGCGGCATCGAAATTCCGTGCCAAAAATGTCAAAGATCTTTCTGTGACAAATGCAATATGTGAGCGAATTACATGAATTGGATCACAAAAAAGAGGTGAAAATAATGAGCTGGCAGAGAAGGGCGGGTGTCAAAGATGTTTGAAAAAGGCCGCGCGAAATTTGAACTGGGCGGAACTATATGTCTCTCTTATGAACAGCTAGCGCCGCTGATGCTGTAACGGCATTCATTGGCGTAACCGCAAGACGAAACTTATGTGATGCATATTTATGATAACGTAATTTGTTTTATTATTAAGCGGGGCATGTGACGCTATTAGCATTATCAACATGTCATCAGTATTTCGCAGTTTTGGCGCGAGACTTAATGCAGTCCACCTTATCAGATTTAGAAATGGCAAACTGTTTCTTCTTGGGCGGTACAGAATTCGCAATGTTTTGACTGCCCCGAGTTATTTTTGTGTTCAAGAAACACTAGCTTCTCTATGAACTCACAATGTAATTGAATACGTCGTAAACCTCGGGAATCTCGTAAAGTTTGGGTAAAAAATCTTGTTGTTGAATGCCTTGAGTTTGGGTCACAAAACAATAGAAATCATCAGGACTGCTATTCAACAGAGAACAAATCAACAAAGATATATTTGTTCGACCAGCTTTTGTTAATTTACAGTACGAGAAATACAGCCATTGAATTTTGGCAAATACACAAGTTTCAACTACTGACAAAAAATCGGATACACAAAAGCAGGAGGCTAAATTTAGCCAGCGTCCGATTCACAACGGAAACGTGCATCTGCTAAAAGCAAAAAGTTTCTCAACTCCAGGATGCAGCAAGCTATTTTTCTGTAAAGCCGCAAGGAAAAAACTCAATGGTCCGCAAAAACTCTATGACTTGCAAAACTAGCGATAAACATCTTAACGACATAATCAAAATTCTTGCCGAGACTTTTACGCCCTGTTTAATCGCTCCTATGCGACACCTGCAAAAGCCATCGAGTTTTCAGTGACAAATGACAAGTCGTTAAAAATGCACTACTGTAGCAGCAAAGGTGAAAGTAAATCAAGCGAGTGTAATTTTGTGGCCAAATTTCGCAACTTTTGGCAATAAAATTTGCAAGGTTTTTTGTCTGGATCCAAAAAAACTATAATGATGTCGTTGTTGCGGTATGTAGCGCGAAACAGTGTAAAAAGCGGGAAACAACAAGCAATGAAACCACGAGCTAATGGCGTCTAGCCAAGTAGCGCTGAATTATAGAACGACAGAACGTAAATTGCATTGACGACAGCAATGCTAAACATACGGCGACGCAATTGCAATTTTTCACTAGAGTTTTCTGAACATACTTATTGGAGCAATTATCTTGTATTGCCAAAGTTGCGAAAAATTGGTCGACTTTCCCTCAAAGAGAAACTAAATTTTTGATATCATCAAAAGGTAGAAAAGGTGGATGAATAATCCAAATCAATGACCAAAGCACTTGGAATCCAATCAAGGTGAAAGCGGACGATTTTGTTTCGGAAATAAACGTGCAAACCTGTGATGAGGAAGGGAGAAAGCAGGTTTTAGTATTCGAATGCTATTAGATGTGAATGGAAGAACAACAAGGCAAATTGCTAGTAGTAGTTGGTGGCGATAGACGGAAAAGTAGTAACAAATCGTCGGCATCTAATAGAAAGCACTCGTTTGTAGACAAGGTGAGCATTAAACAAATGTCTGTCATGAATCCCTAATGAGAAGACATCATGTCATCTGCAGTCGGCTATGAGAGAGAAAGGTGATAACCTGTAGAAAGTATCCGCAAAATAGACACCTTCCATTGAAAGCAACGGAGAAAGCTACTGGAGTCACTGATGCAAAAAGGCGGGAAAGCGGTGAAAGTTATCGTAGGGCGGGAATCACATTATACACAACCAACTTTGGCCATTACGTAATAGTCACGTAAACTATGTACAATTTTCTGATTATTATGGAGGAACAAGACGTCATTATTGTAAACAAGGGCATTAGCGGAATTGATTTTGAAAAGCGCGCTCGCTCAAAGATGTCGCTGCGGACGAAGAAAGCGACATCTGGTGTTAATTTTTGTGTTTGATTTGTATGTTGCAGCGGACGTGCTATGTTGTACAGCGTCGATCCTGAACCTGTGTGCCATTTCCGTTGACCGATATCAAGCAATAACGGCACCGTTTGACTACTCGGCGAAATCGACGCCGAGGAAGATGATCGCTGTTATTATCGTTGTTTGGCTGGTTTCCGCGTGCGTTTCGCTACCGCCGGTTCTGCTATTGGGGAACGAGTACGAGACGGAGAATCATGTCAGTACTTGTACTGTTTCGCAAAATTCATGGTAAGTCGATTTTGAATTTTTATATTTTCCCGCCAAAATTTTGGTGTTTAGAGTATATATCCAAGTAATCTGAATTGAATTGAAAGGTAACTTGTTTTTTTCTGGAGCAATGCGTCCCACAGTTTGAGAAGGAAAAAATACTAAAAGTTGGGGGAAAACAGACTTTCTTTTTAATTAAAACCAGTGTGGGAATTTTCAAGTGTTTGGACAACCCGGGAATTACCGTGAAATGAAGTTGTAAAAAAAGTTGGAGTAGAAACGGCATAGGGGAAATGCCACAGGATGAACAGTTCTCGCACACACTTGTGAGAAAAAACTGTTCTTAAGAGGAAAATTACTGGGTCGAGGGAAAGGAACGCTGAATTACTCAATGGCTTTCGGGCGCGCAGTCAATGGCGGGAAAACACGCCATGCTTGATTGCAGCGGAAGGATGAATGTTAGGCCTAGCCTGATATGGTATTCATAGAGGCAGGTGCTGAATATTTGAGCGGGAGGCTGCATATGTGTCAACAGCGTTTTGGCGGGAATTTTGAATATTTTTGAGAAAGTTGCAGTGTTGCAAAAGTTTTTTGACGCAATTTACAAGCAGGCGGTAGCGGCTTGGACCGGTTGAAGCCTTGAAGGTCGAGTGGGATGGATAGAAGCATTTCAGTGAATTTACGATATTTCCAGAACTGGACCAAAGCGGCTGCGAAAGCGGCGAAAGACGCTGAAGTTGCAGTTTCGCCCTTGAGCGAGCATAAAACGGCATTTTTTATGAGTTTGAATTTTTTTCTGTATGTCTGATGTTATCGAAATATTGTAGATAATTCTTATAATTTATGAATTAGAATTCACCTGAACAAAATTCTTAATTATCATAGCATTTTATAAGCGCATCTATGTGATTGCTCACGTAATCATTTTTCTACAAAAAATGGAAGGTTAAAAGGGCATCTTATTGCTTCTTGGCTTTTTGGCAACAAGAGACGCTGCAATTTTCCAAGTTAAACAGACAGAGCAAACGGCAGCGACTTTGCCGAATTGCCGAAATGGCAAAGGTTCACTGGAAAATAATTTCCGTAAGGGTATTGCCGGTTTATGACTTGTTTATGATGTTTGAATTGGAATTGGATTTGCCCTGGAACGGAAAGCTTCAAAAGGGTCGAGATGATGTTTCGGAGGAAATTGGAATGTTAAATAAACAGTAAAAGCAGTAAAGCGGTAAGCTTATACACATTTATATATATATATATAACCAAAACCGTAAAGAGAAAGCTGTAAGACCGAACAAATTTAAAATTCCCGCCACAATTTTTAAATTCGCGCCAACCATGCAAAAACCCGCCTGCTTTTTGTAGTAGCGAGATTGCATCAGCAAAAAATCTGCAAACTGCAGCAATTGCATCTCTTCCACTCGAGAAAAGAAACTCGATGGTTATCTTTTGCATTATTGACCCAGGTCAGGAGCCTGCACAAAAGCTGCGAAATGCCCTCTTCCGGAGATCGTAAAACAAAATGTTAAGTGGAAAAGACGGTACTTGTTTCTCCCCGACCCATTGATAACAACATTAGAAAGCCATTGAAAATATATTTTCTCTGGAGAAAGCACAAGCTGAATACCATATTTGTGTGTCTCTTTGAAATTCAAGTCTCCATTCATGTGAAAATTTCACTAGTTTTTTTCACAAGGGAAAAATATCAAGAAATATCTCTTTTTTAAAAAAAGTTTGAACTTTTGCACTGTACTTTTGTGTGTATAAACTTTTGTCAAAGTAATTTCGCTTGGATACATTTGACTAATGGCTAAAAGTTACTTCTTTACTGCACGCGTTATTGAGCCTGAAATTAGCTACACATGTTCTTATTGGAGACAAAAAATACGTGAAAAAATTCTGGTTTGCCAAAGTACAAGCTGGGAAAATTTTGAGAGAAAAGTCACATGTTTTAATGTTCCTACACTTTTAATATGACGTTGTTCCATTTAACAAACATGTACAAAAATTCAGTGGCCCAAAAGCGTGATGAAAGGGAATTTCTAACACGCTGCGGGGCAGTTGGCAGCAAAGCGTGATAAAATGCATATGCATGCATGCAGTCCTTTTAACAAGGTGCTAATGGCGTCAAAAAATCAAGGACATCTACAGCCGGGAGAGAAAACATGTACAAAGATGGCGCTAAAAGTAGGCACTCAAGTACGTCGTTAAGTGGTACGTAAAAGGTATGTTCATATTTCCAGTCAGCTGCCTAAAGAGCACTCTAGGTGGTGGAAGATAATGGTAATGATGGCTTTTTAAATTTTGGCGCCAGAACCCCACGGCTTAATATAGATAGGAACTTTGAAATTCCCGCGTAACGGTAATGGTATTCCGTGTTGAAGACTTTTGCAAAAGCTAACGACATCGATACGTCAGCCGGCCGGACACACAAACAACATGTGGAAGGGAATCGGCGGAAACAGTGGGCGCGTTGGTTGTTTACAAAATAGCGAAAGCGTAGAGACGAGAAGCGACTGATTTACGCGGGAGGTTCAAATGTATACTGGGATAAATGTTTCTTGGAATGCTTCCTTTTCCTCTTGCAGTGAAGTTTCCGGTTTGGGAAAGTGGTGCAAACTGAGTTATTAGATGCAACTCTGTGCTGTGGATTTGGACCAAGAAGCACGTTGGTTGAAGGAGGGAGAAAGGTAAATGAAAAGAGCCATAAAAACGATGGGTACATATTGCAAAAGCTGTATAAAACCCGGGTAATAGCATTTGAGATTCAATTTATTATGGCGTCCGAGGGAACCACCTGAGTGAGCGTTGTTTCGAAATTTGTGTGGTAGAATACACAAAGCTAATTGGGTTTTTGAAACGGAAACAAGCTCATGAAACTTTTGGCTTTGATTCTGTGATGGAAAGTTGTCGGCAAGTTTATGAGGGAGATATAAACAGGAAACGGTTTTGTGTCTGTGCATATATGAATGTTGATGGAATAGCGAGGAGATTGGTTTTCCGGTTGGAGAACTTGGAACCATTGAGCGACAGCAGCGGGAATATTTGAAATTGGCGCTAAAAATCCACTGTTTGCTCTTCTTCCGTAGGTACCAAATCTATGCAACAATGGCCTCGTTCTAC
The DNA here is from genome assembly GCA_034698345.1 of Sphaeridia pumilis. NCBI lineage: Eukaryota > Metazoa > Arthropoda > Collembola > Symphypleona > Sminthurididae > Sphaeridia > Sphaeridia pumilis. The sequence goes on along the minus strand of JAQGBJ010004522.1, from coordinate 4,215 downwards.
GTCCCTTTGTTCGTCATGCTCTTTGTGTACGCCAAGATCCTGAAGGTTGTCGCTGACAAGAAGAAGCAGATGCAGCCGAACGTTGCTGGATACCTGTGTGTCAACAATGCGCAGGAGCAGGGACAGCAGCCCCATCTATTGCCCATCGGAAGCCTCGCTCAGTCGCCGCCATGCTCAAAGAAGGGCTCGACCGGAGGCCAGTCGATGACGATGGCGACGTTTGGAGCTGGTGAGAGTCGCTCTTCGTGCTGCTCGGCGACTGGCGGGCCTCCGCCGCCCAATCACCACAAAGGTTCAAACTGCACCACGTGTTCGACGTGCTCCACAACGACAATGACGACGACGACTACGATGATGAGCCCGCACAAAATGTCCATTGCGTCATCGACGGCGGCGCGGGAGAATGGCGGACTGACGGGCGCGCGGGCGAGTATACCGCACTCGAATGGCGCCAGCAAGTTTTTGCTACCAGGATCTGCAATGCGGGCTAAGAAACGTGAGTTGGGATTTTGAAAAATTCATTAGGGTGTTTTTTATGTTTTGACTGGTGAACCACAGGTGATGCTTGGTGAAATTTATACGATTCAAAACACTAGTTCAGGTATCAGAAATCGAAAATAAAACAAGGCAGAAGCCAATTAAGACACACCTGAAATTCAAGTCTTGAATGTGGACGATATTGGAGGTTTCTGTGACCAAATGAAAACAATGAACAAAATCGGGGACAAAAGAAACAACAACGGTGATCGTTATTCAACGTTGCCGATGTCAAAGCGTCGTCGTTGGTGAAAGGAAAATATATATAAACAGGTGGCGAAGCGAGCGCTTGAGTGAAAAACGTGTATTTTGTTGGCTTGTTTTGGGTGGCAGAGAGAAGAGAGAAAAGCCATGTTTTAGAATTTAATGGTTCCCTTGGGAGGGTTTGACATGTTTTGAATTTCCATTTGTTTTATATTACAGACAGACTGTTCAGTGGGCTGAAGGAACATAAAGCGTCAACGACACTCGGGATTATCATGAGCGCTTTCATCATTTGTTGGCTTCCCTTCTTTGTTCTCGCCTTGGCACGGCCTATTTCAGGTAAGCGTCCGTCAGCGTCATCAAATTTAAATTACCCGCCGTTCCCGCTCCGCGCTTTCCTACATTGATTCGTGTATGGAGGTGTCGTATTTCAAAGGCAATAAAAAGTAGAGTGGACACATAAAACACCTGTTCGAACTCCAATTAAAGGTAACCTTTTTGACCTTGACCCAGAGAAAAAAGTTCTAAGCGCGGTTTTTATGAAGCTGTGTAAAAGTTTGCCAAATTACAGGATTTCAGTGGTCTGTTGTGGACAAGCTGGAGAAAAATGAAGGAAAATGTGTATTTTTGCGAATATTGGCCAAATTGCTGTAGAATATAGGAAACAAGAAAAGAGAGTGCATTTGATGGCCGCCCGTCGTATGTTTCCCGGTCCATTAGTTTTTATAGGGATTTAAATTGGGAATATAAATAATAAAATGGGTTTAGCGGCCAATGCAATTCAGGAAATGAAATACACGACGTTATTATTATGGCTTGTATTTATGCACTCGATGCATTAGGAAAGAAGAGGAAGAAGAAGAAGAAATTGCCGCCTTTAGGCCGGCGACGGGCGTAGGTCAGGGAATGGAGCCAAAGTCGTAAGTAAGACACGAGCTGATGGGCGGGAAATGGCGGGAATTTGGCATCAATTTTAAAAAGTCCTAATGTGATTGGCTCAAGGAGGGATGGAACGGAACGGAGATATAGAAAGCGCGCCTCGCTTTAATTTGGCGGGAAACTAAAAATTTTGAAACCTCTCTCACAGGTTGGGACATTCCTCGATGGGTCACGTCGCTCTTCAACTGGTTAGGATGGGCGGGGTCAGCGCTGAACCCTGTAATTTACGCGACGCTTAACCGGGACTTCAGACTTCCGTTCAAGGAGATGCTATGTTTCCGATGCGGCACGCTCGATACGCTGATGCGAAGACGATATTACAAAGACCAGTATGGCGACGACAGTTATCCGACGAATCGGAACAAGCGATCGCTTGATTCTGATGACGTCGATGTCCAACCAACGAGTTTATAGGCGGTTTTGTTGTAGCGGTAGATTTGAATTTTGTGTCGCCTTGTTAAGTCAGGTCCGCCATGTTGCGCATACTAAAAAGGCGGGAAAATGACTGTTTGACTTTGAAATTCTTGGAGCGTTTTTTCAAGGAAAAGATTGTAACAGCTGACTCAGCAAGTTGGTATCTACTCAAGTTGCAAACTTCCAAAACTGGAGAAACCATTGAAAATAACAAGGTGACGCAGCTTTTAGCTTGAAACAGGAACACGTGTTTCGAAAATACTTTTGTAGAACAAAGCTGCAAGAGTCAGGTAGAACAAAGGAGTGAAATTTCATACTGTTGAAGGTGTATGAGGAAGCGCGCGCTAGGCGCGCAGGGGTCAAAAACGCTGATTTATTTTAGAAGTTGCTTTGATATGTAAGGATGAAGAGTAGACTATTAGCAATAGCAGATATTCAGCGTTGGACGAAATCAACTCATATGCAAGACCGTCCAGTTAAATGTAAAGGATCTTTTGTAGAGGGCGCTCGCGGCGCTCATAAGTTACAAAGCTATAAGAACACATTATATTTATAGGGTTTAGTTGCAATGGGGAAACTGACGCTATTGTAGTATGATGCACTTGGATAGTGCGGAAATCAATGTATACTTAAGAGTATTCGAGAGATTACCAATTAGTTGAATATTTACGAATATTAACGAATATCTATGTTTATTCAATAATATTATAGTAAATCTAACGACAGACTTGGACAAAGCTGATTCATGTCCCCCGTTTAAATCAATGTAATCTACTTGTGTACCTCGTACAATTAGTCTTGAAAGTTTTGTAAAACTATATGCAAGTCATTAAGTAGTTTCAAAGCGTTAATTTAAAAAATATGTATGTTGTGTGTCCCTGGTGGATTCTCGTTGTTCAAATGTCGCACAAAGTGTACTCTTGTTAAACGTGGTGCTTAAAACGTGTGTTAATTAAAAATACCTGTGTCTATAATATATTACTGAATGTTATATTGGATGTCAGATGTTTGGTAAATAAACTTTTTGGCAAAAAACATTCTGATTAATATTTCAAGTTGGGTTAACGTTACGAAGATGAAACTGCTGCGGAGCCATCGAGTAAATACCGACAGGAGATCAAGGGCTGTTGGATGACCATAGATTTGAGGAGTTTTTGTGACAAAGTCTGTAGAAGAATGGGAACAAAGGCCATTTTGAACGCTGGGACCGCCGTTAATAAAAGCCATTAAGCGTAATAAAAATTAATGGGCCTGGATTAATGTAGGGTTTTGGCTTTGGGACAATTTATTCATGCAGGCGACGGAACGACAAGGGAATTAAGAAGAATAGGCTAGTTATTTTGGCCTCCCTGTATATTTATACGTGTACATAAAATGTGCGTTTTTGGGGGGTCGCAACGGCAGCTTCATTGGCGGGGTCTTAGAAAATAGCCTGGGAGAAGAAAAAGAGCCATTTTTCTCCATGGAAGAGAAAGCGGAAGTGGTGTAACTATCGGCCGGATCTGGTGTCTCCGTTGCGTTGTCATAAGAGAAAATGGAGCTCGTTTTTATCAATGTACTTTGTTGGCAAGGATGGCGGAGAAGGCAGAACAGAGGGCAAACTTAATTATTATTTTTGAGCTATTGACGTGTTTGTTGAAAGAGAAAGTTGAGATGTTTTGACTTGGAAGATTTACACGATTTAAGCGTTTCCCGCCAACAGGTAAAAAGGGTTGTTCGAAGTACCAATGCGTCGCGGCCGAGGACAGTTGAAGTTGGGCTTGTAAAGTATCGGAGAAAGTGGATGGCGTTGCCAAGAAAAGTTTGCGTTTCTTATAGCTTTGTTATTGGCAGATTGTGTGTGTCAGAGGATTTGTAATGGATTATGGCAGTTTGTGAGGCAGATATAAAAGAAGGTAATAGCAGTCAGGGGCAGATTGGAGGCGGGCTGATGATCAGGACCGCTGGACTCAGGCCAAAGTATCTCGTCTTGGGACAAAACTATTTGCTGGGAATGAATTTGTCCCATTTGCTAACGTTGGATTCGTGAAATACGCTTCCAGTTCCAAGAAATTGCGCTAGAGACAAAAAATATAGATAAATTCTGAAACTTGGTTCTGTGAGGAACTCCGATGATGGGTA
>JAQGBJ010004521.1:0-10093 GCA_034698345.1 Sphaeridia pumilis | reverse complement strand
CAAACGGTGATAAAAGCGACCACAGGAACCACAAGCATGTTTCGCACTAATATGTCGCTCCAGCAGCGATGATTGATGGACTGTGAAAGTGCAGTAGCGGCACTTTTTCTGCGGGAAATTTATAAACAAAATTAACATACACACACAAAGGCACTTTTATGAACGCTATATATTTAACAGGAGAGAGAAAACGAAAGGGTGAAGGGGACGGTTGAAAGGGAGCAAAAAAGAATGACCACAAGAGAATACACACACGTATAATACAAGGGATGACGGGGGTGGTTTGACGGGTTTAAAAAAGCAACTCACCAGGAATACGTTTCTTTGCTGTTGGTTGCCACTCATCTTGCTTGCACAAATATCTCCAATCAAATGAAGCCAAAACAAGAGCCGTCCGGATTAATAAAGGGGTGTGTGAGCACTGGTCAACCTCATTCCAAATTTTGGGACCAAAGCGAAAAGTGCATTCAAAAGCCTTTCAAATTTTTTTCAAAACGTTTCTGCTACTTGCTAAAAGCTTCCATCAACAAACCAGCTTGTTTTGTTTGTTTGTGTGTGTGTGTGTGTGAGTTAATCGCCAACATGAATTCCGCTAATGGCAGCGCCTCTGAGGGCAAGCGAGCCACCCGCTCCAAGACAACGACCAATACATCGGCTGAGGAGGGGGTCAATCCGGAGGTCACGGTGGTGGAAAGCGCGAGTGACTCCAGCCCGGAAGACTCTGGAGCTTCTTCGACCCAAGCTACGGGCCGTGTCTCAAGGCGCAGCAAACGCCATGGACCCATTGACCTGACCAGCTACAACGAGAAGGAATCGCTGGTGGAGGAGGGGGAAGAAGGAGAAGAACAAGTGAAGCCACCAAGGCTGAGATCGAGCGTCAAGAGAGAGCCCAAGAGTGAGGAGGAGCACGAAGATGACCGAGACAGCGAATCTGAACCGGACGAAGTCAAGCCGTCAAAGGGTCGAAGGTCAAGGGTCATTGCAAGCGACCAGGAGGACGATGATGAGTACAGCAAGCCAATCGACCCAAAGAAGATGGACGAGCCTGCTCAAGCTGCAAAGGCGTGGAACAAGGCTGCAAAAGGAATCGACGTTGTTGTGGCGGGTGTGCGCATTACATTCCCGACGGAAATTGGCAAGGGTCTACCGTCTTCCAAAAACCCGTCCATGCCCGGCTTCTTCACCTTTGAAAATTCCATCTCGCTCGACGGACGTGTGTACATTCGTGAGCATTACACGGCTGATGGCGGCGAACAGTAAGTGTTGATATTTTTTCGCATTTTCGCACATGTATCCAGCGCACTCATTTAGGAATCGTGCTCTGCTTTTTCATCGCGAGCTGGATTTTTTCATGACACTGCTTTAATTAGGAATTTGCGATTTTTGCAGTGCCATTTGCGCTCGTGTCGACCCGCGGACCAAGGCCATCGAGGGTGATTGGATCTGCTTTTACTTGGCTTGGCGACGTGCCATTTCTTTCGTCATTGGCTATGACAAGAAAATTCTGGGCGGCAAGAAGGACGTGAAGATTGGCGACGTCCGTGTGCACATACCGGATGACATCTTCCTTGATATTTCGCTCGACAGCGAACGGCGCGAAGGCTTTTTCGAAGACGAAGACCAGGCGTTTGTCATTGATGATGGAGAGAACAAGCTTTTCTTCCGTCGGAATGTAATTCGAGGTCAAAAATGGTATGTTGCATTCTCTGTCTTTATCATGTCCATCTGTGTTTGTTTTTCGGTTTGAGACTTTATGGTATTTTTCTATTGTGATTTTCAGGGGTCATTTTGCTCGGCGAAACAAGGGTCGTCTCAACGTCTTCTCGCTTCCAAATAGAGTCCTGCCGGCCTTCCGCGACTCTTTGATGATGATCAAGCCACCATCAAAGGACAACACTCAGCAGCCACCAGCGGCCAAAAAGTGGAAAAGAGGCAGCAACTCACAGGGTCGCTACTACGGGCAGCGTATTTTTAATCAGCGGGACTAAATTACAATATCCCCTGGCTCTATTTTCATTTAATCTGCAATGAAATAATTCCGTAACATTTCTTTTGTAAAAATCCAGCTTTGATGTTTCCGTTGAAAATCTTCTCTTCAAATGTTCCTTTGCAATAGTTGTTTTTTCAATGTTAAATTTCACAGCTATATTTTTTTGCAAACAAAAATTATTTTGAGGATGTAATGACCGAATTGTTCAAAATTCAAAAATCGTTGTTATTTACAATTGGCTTTAAAAGAATTGGCTTGAATATTTTGTGTGTGTGTGTACCAATGCCTCATTACATCAATCGCGCCCTAATACTTTAGACTGAGCATGTAGTAAAAAGTCAGACAGTGTTCATAAGACCAGGTAGGAAACATCATCATGAAGCCCTTTTATGGGTCAGGCGAGATTTACGTGTTCCATCTCCACAACAAAAGTAAAGCTGGAAAATATAGGCTCTGTCAGAATTCAGGCTGCCGCGTTTCTATAGACTCTTTGTCTCGGCATTTGGCTGTAAATGGTGTATTATATTGTTCTCCGGCTTGTTACATTACACGTGATATAGCTACGGATTCCATACCTGCTTTGCTGGTTCAAGTGTGGGAAAAAAGCAGGTTGTATCAAGAATATCCTGTTACTAGACCAACGCACCGACATTATTTGAATCTGCATTTAAAGTCACATTTTCGCATGTTTTTAGAAGCAAAAATGAGAGGCCCTTTCACCAAATATCATGGTGACTTTGACGTCTTGTTTGACAATTTTCTCAGTGCTGGAGAGCCGAGTCTCTTGATAATGTTGGAGAAATATAGAATAATAATATCGCAAGCAAGGATTGAGACGTGATTTTTAATGTGTATTTTTCAAGCGAGTCATAGTTGTGCTTTTTACTGACATTTTTACAAATTATAAACTCGAGTCAAGCGCTCCCGCTCTGTCTTTGTGTTGGTTGTAACAAAGAAGTGTGTGTGTCCATTTCGTAGCAGCCGCCTAATCGGATTGACCTACTTTACGTATGCCTTCAAAAGAGGCTCTTTTGTATATATCAAGATCTCCAGGTGACTGCTTCGGCCAGTGTGTTTGTGGTTGTCTTGGAGGAAGCATCTTGGATTTGAAATTAATCTTGTCTCGTCGATAAACAATTTTTATTAGCGTTTATAAGCGTGTGTGTGTGTGTTGAAGCTATCGGTAAAAATGGGCAAAAGTCCGTCCAAGGGTTCCAGCATCGGGGATGCAAAGCCTGTTGTGGGGAAAGAAGTGGTAGTGGAAGAAGAGGCTAATTTCTCCGACACCTACTTGAATACGGCCTCTCGTGCTGGGCACGTGCTGTACGTCGATACGCCCAAGCGTACTGTTGTGGTGGTGGAAAAGGCCCTGCTGAACGAGCAGGAGGCGACCGAGGGTGGAGCTAAGGGGGGAGAGCCTTCGGAAAGCCAGACGGTTGAGAACGAGGGGGCTTATCCAGGAGCCAATAACATTGACCTGCTCAACAAGGGCGACAGCAATGGAGCGACGGGAACGGAAATCTTGAAGACTGTGAGAGGAGGGAAAAAGGTGGTCCTTGTGAGATTCTGGGGTCGAGACTTGGTAGCTGTTGACCAGGAGAAATGGGTTGAAGGGATGGAAAAGTGGAACTGGAAGAGGATTGTGGAAGAAACAACATTGCAAGGTGTGAGCTATTCTGCCGAGATGATGCCCGAGCGTCTCAGGCGACCTGAGAACCCCTATAGCGCTGCTACCGACGAAGATCCCTATCCAGGAGCCAGCAATGCCCACCTCGTTAACAAGGCGGTTGACAACGATGGACAACAGGGCAACACCATCATGGAGGCTTTTAGAGGCGGGAAAAATGTTGTTGTGGTGAAAATGTGTGGCCGTGAGATGGTTGTCATTGACGAGGAAATGTGGGTGCCGGAAATGCAGAATTGGGACTGGGAACAAATCATCGAAATAACAAAGCGAGGGCGCATTCGCTACACCGTCGAAAAGCTGCCCGAGAGCCTTCGCCGGGGCCCGGGGTATCTTGACAGCTCCGAAGACGTTGACGACAAGGACGCTGTTTGGGGCATGATAAGTGATGACCCGCTGGAGCCCAGCGACGGGAACAACACTGTAGCTTTTTGTGAGCAACCGAATGGCGAAAATGATGACCAGGATGTGCAAGGTGGCTTGGACCATCGAACTGTACTGGACGAAGCAGAGCCTGGAGCAAGGGCTGCTACTGAAGACGGTGAAGACAAAAATGTTGCGGGGTTGAGCGATGGCTTTTTCTTCGTTGTTAATGGTTACCGCCACCCTCTGGAAGAATCAAGGACAAGCGTCATTGTCAAGACGGAAAAAGAGCGTTACCATCTGGGGCTCGCTGAGAACCGCTTAAAGGACAAGAGTGAATATGTGCTGCTAAAAGAAATTGACGGTGTGTATGCGAGCTTGGTTTCTGTAAAAGTGGGGCGCAACTGGCTGTGCTGGCGTTGCGCAATCAAGGAATTTTCAAGGGCTCATGAGTGTTTCTGGAAAGACCTTTCAGAAACGTCAGAGGAAGCCCGCCACTGGCTCATCCCCATTCACCGGCGGCATAGATTTGTTTACAGCGACAGCTGGGATTCCTTCATGCGTATGAACAAGCCATACTGCCCAGCCTGCAATTACTCCTTCGTGGTCGACATTAGCCGGTTCAAAAACGAGTGCCAGGCTGTTTATACTTTTGAAGCCCTGTGCTCAAGAGCTCTCGACAAGCGCCTCGAAATCAAAGCTTTTCATCAAGCTCGTAATAACAACATGCCTTTGAAAGAGGCTTTGAGCGCCGCCTTCCTCGTTAGCGCCCAACAACAGGCCGAAATGAACGGGGAGACTGACCACCGGCGAAGCCTCGATGAAAAGCTGGCTCAAGTCCTGGAAGAGTGGGACCAGCTTCAAGCTGAAGCAACCCAACGCAACAAAGATGCAACCAACTTGCCCAACACCACAAGGGTCGACGTGCACAACGATGCTGAAGCAGACTTGGCCAATGGATCTGTGGGGGGAAAAGCAACAGAAGACAAGCCAAGTAGCAGCGAGAGCCAACCTACAGCCAAGACGGCTTTGGATGGGGTGCTCAAAGAGGAGCCCGACAAATCGGACACCAATAAGCCCCACAGCATCATCAAAAAGGGCTGCTACCTTCAATTTGCTGGCGACGGGCAGGAACAGCAGAACAGCACAACGGACCCTCCAAACCAACCGCCAAATTCCCCAACCCTCGGCTCTCCCACTCCAAGGCCTTGCTTGAGAGCTGCAGACGGAACCGTCTTCAAAAGTCCTAAAGAGGCAATGTCCAACATGGAGAGAGAAACTCTACCCCCTGTATACTGCCAGCATGGCGCCAGCGCATCATGTTTCGAAAAAGTCTTGAGGGAAAAAGAAGCAAAGTGGCCGGAACATCCCATTGAGCAGAGACTCATCTACCTGACCCTCTTCGTGGACCCAAAGCATGTTGCCGCACAGCAGCAAGATTTGTCATCATCATCATCAGACGAGGAGGGAGAATCTGCTCAAGACGAGTACCCACAAGCGCCTTATGCAATTGGCTTTGGCTTAACACTGGCCGACCTGAAAAAGGATCTGGCGGCTCTCAGAACCATCCCAATTCGACGATTCTATGCCACTGAAGTATACGCCGAGTACAAGCAAGAAAAGCCAGTCGCCTACTACTGTTGGATGTGCGTTGTGGAAGACTGCGCCAAGTGGGGAAAGCTGGAGGAAGCCGAATTCAAAAAGAGGCTCTTGGGAAAGATTGAAATTCAAGTGGTCTTGCATAATCTGACAGCAAAAAGTGCATGGTGCAACATGATTCGCTTCGGGCATCCACACTGCCCAAAATGTCAGCATTCAACGATTGTCAACTTTGACACGCTTCCCAACGACTGCGGCGACGTTTATAATCAGCACACCTTGTGGGCAGTAGTCCAGAAAAAAATCGAGTAATGGAGCCGCCAAAGACAGATTATAATAGCGTTTGTGAGGACATGAAGAGTGACAGAATACTTGTTTACAATCCGAGTGTTTATTACGTTTACGTGCTTTTGTATGACAGTTTGGACAGATATTGTTGGGAGTGTGCTGTGGATATTTTAAGGGTGAAAGCAAAGGACATGGAAAAGGACGAATTCTATTATCATGTGAGTGACCAGGTGTATATAATACGTAGCTGGGCTCAAGACGCTAAGAAGTGGGGTGACTTTCTGACAAGAGTGAAGCCTTGGTGCTGTGACTGTAAAAAGACAATAATCAAACATTTTTTCCCCACCCGCCAAAATTCAAAACATTTGGCGCGCCATTACAACCACCTGTACACGGAAGAGTCGTTACTACATGACGTTTTTCCAGAGGATGTGAATAGTGTCGATTTTGTATATAACGTTTCTCAAGTCTCAAAGGGTTCGTTTTGAAACCGTTACACGTGTCGTGAGCGTTGCTGCCAAAACGTTTTCAATTCTCCTAAACTCATGCTCGTTCCTGTTGTTTGTTTCATTCTCGCTCAAGACTCGTTCCTGGCTACATGTCTATTTTTGCGTGTTCAAAATTGCTTTTTTGTCAACATTTTTACTCGTCAACCGTCATCCTTCAACCGCTGTCAACAACAATGGCTTTTGCTCTTTCAACTCAAACGGTAACCAACAATCAATACAATTTGTTAATATTAAACTACGTATCCCATATTAGTTGCTAGAGGTGAATGGGCGTTGTGATAATGTGCTAATGCAGATTAATAACAAATTTTATTGATTGTTGGTTACAGATGGACTCTTCGGGGACCTTCCGTCGCCTTCGCCAGCAACGCCTTCCTCTCACCTTCACCACCAACCGTTTCAACGGCATGCTGTTCATTGATTGCAAGAGAATTGATGATAATCAAGGCTACTTTCGCTTTTGTACACCGTTCATTCCTGCTGTTCTCAGGCTCGCTGTCAAGCGTCTTCTCTTTGGCTGGCAACATCCCGACAACCGTTCGTTACTGCTCCAAGCCGAAGAGCTCATGTACTTTGCCATGAAGGAGAAGGGCAATGTTACTTATATAGCGCCACAAGAGGTCAGCTCGAAATATTTTTGTAAAGCCAACTGTATTATAGAAGAGCGCTCTTACATGGGCGAGAAATACTTGTATTTTCGTAAACATAATAAGCCGTATTCTCTGGCTATAAGGTTTGATGAAGCTGGGGTATTTTTGTTGACCTTGATCGAAATTGTCATTAGAGAATTAGGACCCGGCGATATTTTGTATAGTAGTATTTTAGACTGCTTGGCTCAGTACGAGACGGGTAAAAATCCCAGTAATTTTTATAGTGAAGCGCGTGTAAATTTACAGCCTGAGCTGGATAAATTCAAGCAAGAGACAAATTTCCAAGAACGTTACGGGGTATTCAATAGAGCCCGTCAGGCAGAATTCAAACAAGACTTGGCGATTTTCAAGCCATGTAATTGTATTCCATCTCGAGATGGCTCTAGCGTAATTGATTCACATGGCTTATGCTGGACTAGTAGGTATAAGGATTATGATGATTACCTGGTTAAGAGCGGTAAAAAGACAGCAGAAGTTGACCGTATTGTAAATATGCTTAAGGACGGTATTAATATACAGACAGAAGAAGAAGGTGATGACGGCAATGCCGATTTGTTAGATGATCCTATGGAAATTCAATTTGTAGATGAATAGCATGGAAATGGCCATGTTCGATTATGTTATTATGAAGCTAGTATTAATTTGTATTATATCAAAAGCCTTGCTTTATCTAATGGGCTGCCACGGTTGTACCTTCCTACTGTTGTTTTGGCTCTTGTTTGAGCATGTAGTGGTCTAGAGTACTTTTAAATGTGATTTGTATTGCGTGTATATTTGCTTTCATTTGATAATAAAATCTGTATATAGTGTATATAAAAATGCCGTCTTGTCGTTGTTGTTCCTTTTTCTTGGTAATTCTAGCATCAAGTCATAATAAAGTAGACACACACACAAGATAGTCATGCTCAAATTACATTAGACAATGCATTTATTACAATATAAATAAATAGGAATTATTCTCGGCTAGCAGGTCTTTCCACATCACGATTACGTAGAGAAAGGGTATTCAGCGCATCGACGGATCCTGACCACATGCTTCGTAGACCGCTTTTCCCTCTCTTCTTCTTGGGCCCGGCTGGAGTGGACGTGAACAAGCGCCTTGGCGGGACGCTTGAGGCCGGCGATGGGATACTGGAATGACGGTGGTAGAAGCTGGGATTGTGGATCACCACTTGGCTCAGAGCAGCAGCAGCGTCAGCGTGGCCTTCATCATCATCACTGTCCAAGTCAACTTGGTCCATTGCATGGTCGGCGTCATTTGGCAAGGGGTCAACATTTGCACTATTTTGGTCAACAGCGCTCATGTCAGGAGCAGAGGGTGAAGCGTCGACATTGATTGTGGCAGGTCTGCAGGCAGCCGAGGTTGAAGGTTGGTTCAAGGGGTCATTGGAGCAAGTCAAGTTGGAGGTCAAGGATACAAGGGGCCGCTGGTCGCTGAAGGTCGAGGTGTTGAACGAGTGGAAGCTACCGTCGTTGTTGAGGCGAGCATAGTCCCGCATGTATCCAAGCCGTCGCAAGATTCCGAACCGCCTTGCAGCTCGGAAGGCGTATAGCACCATGAGAGTCAAGGAAATTCCAACAGCTGCAAGAATCAAAATCAAAAAATCTCTTAGACTTTAGCACCGAAACTATACATTAGCAATATTTTTTAAATTTATGCAACGTACCAAGCCCAATGAGGAACCAGAGGTATGGAAACCCGGGGTCAAGGCATTCAGCTCCTTCGGTAGGGTCGGTAGTGGTACCGGACCATGGTAAAGTACCGTTTGGCGATGGGCGGGGCGTGGTGGTGGTGGTGGTAGTAGTAGCCGCAGGAGACGGCGAAGGACCGATGATGACTTGAGCTCCAAGGGCTACGCAGTCACTGTAGTCCATAGCAGTGGCGAGTACAGACTCGCCAAAGTCCACTTGGCGTAGGCGACATCCGGATTCGGCTGCCACAGCTTCCAATCCCCAGACGCACGAGGCTTCAGTACAGCTCAAGCAGTCCCCCAACATTTGACACTGTTCAAAAGAGGCCATGATTAATTACAGTCAGCACTCGTCGCTAGTCAATAGTGAAATGTGACTTACCATGGCCATCTTCTTGTTCTTCTTTTTCTCACTCGGTCGTAGATCTCTTTGGTATCGCTTTCCTGGAATGACTGAAGCAAAAAAGCTGATATCAAATTACAAGCATTGATTAAATACAGCTTTAGTATCCATGCCAATTTTCTGCTTACTTGGGCAGAGTCCATTTGTGTTTCGTCGCCTCGAGATTCAATTATTATTATTGATTATCCTTTAGTTGCTATTGGTTTAGTTGTTCAAGCTATTTACAATTTCAGTTTAAATATCAGCGTCAAGAGAACGACGGTTACTGGTCTAAACTATATATAGCTGACTTGTTCATGTTTGTTTGTCTTATTTTTCATTCAACTAATATACATTTCAAAGGTGATTTTGTACTGCATATTGTATCTCTTCATCATCTAAGCGAGTTGATTCTACAGGTGTGTTCCTTCAATCATAGTTCGCCCACAATATTATTTAATCTTGATCTCCTACTAGTTTGGCAATAACGAGGCTCAATTTTTCTCATTCACATCCCCCGCTTTAGCTCCACTTTCCATTCTGCTACTTTTGCAAAAAGTCATAAGGAAATACGTGCTAGTCAAAACAACATCATCATTTTTCTCAACTACTTTTCGTAGTTTGATACCTTCCTCAAGGAAATTACGTAACCAAATAATACATGGTGATAGTCACCTATACCGACCACCAACTACAACGGTCAAGTCCCAGCTTGTGTGCTGTAATAGTTTATATTTTGTACCTTGATCGAACACATTACATGTGATAATCTCTGAAAACCATTGCCTGTTCATTTTCGTAAGCCATTGGAAAAGAAAACACCCGCTGAACTTGGGGTTTATTTGAAGCCAGGCAGCAGATCATTTCTGTCGAAGATCCTCCTGTAAGACAAGCTGGTGCTGTTGTTGCTGATGTTGACGAACTTGTTAGCAGACTG